>DWMY01000499.1:0-23974 GCA_018249775.1 Heliconius hecalesia formosus | reverse complement strand
TGAGTTCTGCCACTCAACACGCAATGCCTCCAGAATTCGGCAGAAAGTGGGGAACGGAGTGTCTTAACACTAGGTTCCCTCTGCCTACCCTGCTGTGTACGGGATAAAGCGTGAAGCTAATTTAATTTAATTTAATGTTTTTACCCTTAGGAGATTGATGTCGATCGCGAGCAGGTTTGGACCAATTTTTTAAGACATTATATCATTCCGTAGTGAATTATTTTTATCTATCGCATAGATCTTAGCCAGTATTTGTAATATACGCGCATAAAAATGTGTATTTAATGATTTTCTTGATTTTCATCTTATATGATATGCATGTTTTATTTATGTTATATATGTATATATTCTTTTTAATCTAATCGGTTCCATGGGTTCCAAAAATACCAGTCATTAATAAATATACCAAAAGTCAGTTAATATTTGAAAGTAACGAAATAAATAAAATCAGCTTCAAGCTGTATCCCGCACACAGCAGGGTAGGCAGAGGGTACCTAGTGTTAAGACACTCCATCCCCCACTTTCCGCCGAGTACTGGAGCAACGCCACCCTTTGCCTCGACACCAGAGCGAAGAAATGAAAATATAAATGTAAATAAATATTTTATTTCCTCGAGTGGGGATCGAATCCACAACTACTCGATTTCTACTCGATTGATTACAGTCACACTTGTGCTCTTGCGCCATGACTGACCTCAAAAGTAACCAGTTTATTTTAAAGTTAAATTAGTCTCCTATTAATAGAATTTAAATGCCTCGAATGAGTTACTTAAAGCACTCTGGGGACGGTGCGGTAAAAAAGTGTTTTCGAGTGTTATCAAATGTAAAGGATATTGGATATTTAATATGTTATTAGGTCACTAAACAAAACACCGGTCTTATAAAGAGGATATATGAGATATTTCATTGATTTTAAAATGTATGTAAGGCCGATTTAGTCTTGAATGGTGAGTGAGGTGAAGCCGTGGATCCTATTGATCCGACGGCCATCATCATTGACTCCAAATTACAGTTGGGACCTCATACTAATGGATTGCGGTTAAAAAATTGAGATTATTAACTAATGTAGAAACGGCCCGCCTTGTTTGCTTTCCAGCCCCATTGCGTTTATTCTTTGGGGTAATATAATCATGATTATAATATTTATACTAAAAATAGGCTGTAATTCGATTGCATCGAGTCCGTAACTCTTTTATGGAACAATGTGTACGTATTTACAATACGATACCAGAAAACCCGTTTGCTTGTTAAAAGTTATTATTACCATACGTTGTCACAAATAATTAAATATGAATTTGTAAATAATCGATTTAAAAAAGAGTCTTTTCACATTTTTCAGGCATTAACTTTAGTCAACAGGTGCAAAATTATTTGACGTTCAAAAAATAATGCAAACTGTATTTTAAATAAAACTATTTGACCTTGACTTTGATTTTGACTGTGCAGAAAGTGCACCGTCGTGGAAAGTGGATATAGTATTTAGAATATATGAATATTTAAAAAATGCTATGTCGGTTTCCGCTATGGTTAAGAATATGAAATTATTTCGTATTATCCGGTAGTTTCGATAATTTCAATTCTTGATATAATTTTTTTGAAGAATTTATATGAGATAAAAACATTAAAATCATAATTAAAAAATATATACGATTATTGGTAGGTCGACAGACAACCGACGAACCTAGTGTTAAGACACTCCGTTCCCCACTTTCTGCCGAATTTTGGAGGCATTGCGTGTTGAGTGGCAGAACTCAACGCCGCGCTTTACCTCGACACCAGAGCGAAGAAATGGAAATATAAATATAAGTAAATATTTCATCTCCTCGAGTGGGGATCGAACCCACAACCAGTCGATTTTACAGTCACACCTTGTGCCACTGCGCCACGACTGGCCTCATTGCATATGGCATATTTTTTTATTATTTTCCATAATGCATGATCCGGAATTTAAACCATTTTTGACATAATGACCTTTCAAAAAGGTTTATCTAAATACGATATGAAAGTAACTAAAAAGAAATAAAATACTCGTACAAATTTTTTTTTATGTATATTTCTACCAATTATTGGTATTTGTGTATTCTTAGATGCATGACCCATTAATCATAATTAAGCCGATAAATGTTGTGGTTTTTTATTTATTAACTTATTTTGTATATACTTATTTAGAAAACGTATAAAAATTTGAACGTAGCGGGACTCAAACTCGCGCCTCCTGGAAACCTACCAGGCGCTCTGACCACTAAGCCAAACGTTCGCGTTTCACGTTTTTAAATAAGTTTGGAATAAATAACACTTTAAAAATGTTAAAATTATTTTGTATCCATCTATTAAGTTAACATTTTGTAATTACAAGCAGTAATTTTCAACAGAGGTTTTATTTAAAAAAGATCACCTAAAAACTTTTAAAACATCATGTCAGTCTTGTCTTCATTCAATTGATACAAAATAGGTACAATGAACAGATTATGTGCTTGGCTACAATAAACCCCAAAATTTTAATAAAAAAATATATATTTACTATAATTTCGTCTGTATGCTTGCCCTATAATTGTTACGAACAATCCAATGTTATAAAAACTGATAATGAAAACATACAAAATATTTTTTAATATAAATAATAATTATTAAACAAACGAATAACGATACAAAATGAAATATAAACCTGCCAAAGCAAGTCACTTAGGCTATACCAATATTTGAAACTATCCAAATCTTTTATATCGGTTTCGGTTAGTACGGATAGTTTTTTATTTCAGAGAACAGACAGTTTCGGTTACGGTTACTGTCTGAAAACGCAATGGTTATGGCTTCAATCCCCAATTTTAATTTACTGGCTATTACAATAAACACGCAAACTGAAAATGGGAAACGAAAAGTCTTAACGCGAGGTTCCTTCTGTCCATACTGCTACGTTATGCGGAAAAAGCGTGAAGCTGCCTATTAAAATTAATAATGTTACTCTAAGGATAGTTCATTATTAAATAAGAGTTCCAATCAAATAACATAATTATATGTTTAAGGATCGGATTACAGACCAGAGGTTTTCAATCATATTAATATTTCTAATTAACACTTACTTCAATGACAAACGCTTTTATTATAAACGAATGATAATTTACAGGTAATATGGAGAATTCATAGCAAAAGAAAAGTCTCTTTTTTTTCATTTATTCTTATAGGAAAATGCTTATAGTTATAAATATTATATTGTTTTAGCCGCAATGCTTATAGAATTTATACACTATTTCGTAGCGATATGGCTATCAGACCTGCTTTTTAAATGATAAACTATTCAATTAAATAATAAAAAACCTTTTTTAATTCGGTTCACTAAAATCGTAACTAATCTATTAAAAGTAGATTTAAGTTAAGGCTTGCTTTTTCTAAACTTCGTAAATTTTATAATCCATTTTTAGCATCCATGAAAAAAAAAAAATTAAATATTTGCTCTTAATCACTACAGTCATATTTCAATTTAGTTTATTAATATACACTAACAGCCCGTACCTGTTCCGGCTGGCCGCGTATTGTTTTATCGTACAATAGTAATTAAATTAATTTCGTTTATTTTCAGCATTGTGGGATTGAAGCTAAATATTTGAATTTCGCCCAATGTTTTTCACAATATTGGGAAAATGAAATGGATGAAAAATGCCTTTTTTAAGTAAGATTAATAAACTATTTGTATTTTGTGTGTGTATAATCTGTAAAAGGTTTTTTTTGTGCATTTATTTTTATTGATGTTTGTAATTTTTAAATTTAATTTTATAATTTAATTGTTACGTGATCAATGTTTCATTCAGATTCTTCTTTTCACTAAACACTTTTCACATATTTTAAAAATTTGAATCTTGTGGAATTCAGATTCCAGGAAATTAAATATTATTTTTTTCCATTTCCTCCCTTTGGTAAAGAGGCAAAATGTGGCCGCCACTGTTGAGTGGCAGAGTACATCCAAAATTCGGTGGAAAATGGCAAATGGAAGTGTCTTAGTGGGAGCGGAATTTCTTAATACTAGGTTCCGTGGTGCCCTCTGCCTTTGCCTTATTATGTGGTTGCAGCGTAGAGCTAAAAAACATTATTAAATTAAACCTTTTTAAAATTTTAGCTAAAGTTCTTGCAAAAAAAATTGCTTAAAGAAAAATATGTTATATTTATTTAGACATCGACATAATTTCATTAATATTTATAACATACAAAACGACTACCAACTAAATAGTAAATACCTATAATTTCTTAGTTTGTTGCCCGTCTTAATGCGTAGACTAAATAAATTTAAATATTTTTTTTGTATCACCATTTTATATATTAAAATTCTGCCCCAATATTTATTTTTACTATAAAACCGAATGAAGTTGAAAATATGTTTTCATTTATCAATTATTGGAATTCTGATTAAAAAGTTAAAATTTGTGCAGGCTTTGTACGTGAAAGTAATGAGAATAAAATACAAATTCATTTTTACCATAAAATATGTATGTTGCATAATTATTGATACTTGCGTTTTTTAATTTTCTACCAATATGCAATGGATATGTACTATAAGCAGAATAGAAAACATCAGGACGACTTTTAAATCCATAATTTTCGATTCTAACGGCATACAAAAAAATATGACAATGACAATAATTAATGAATGGACATTATACAAGAGACCTACCATTGAGATATATTGATAAAAATCACGAGCGCAGACTCAACAGTCCGGCTTTAGCTGCCAATTTTCTTCAAGAATCCGATTTTTTCCCAAAAATCACAAATTATTAAATATCTACTGAACAACTGAAAATCGGCTAACTAGATGGGGGTGAAATGGATAGGTACTGTGGTTCAATACCCATAGACAACCGCTGATCCGTCGATCGCGTTAACTGTATATGATTCTAAATTATTCAGAGAGAAATTCTATGTAATTGCAGTAAGTGATATGTTGTAGTTGGATGATCCAATAAAAAATAAAATATATTTTTATATATTAAAATTAAGTGTACAAAAATTAATAGCCGTCTAAATACCCCTTATAAATTATAAATCCAATATACTAGACTACTAGATTCAAATGCCAGACATGGCTTACTGGCACAAGGTTTGACTGTAAAACCGATTGAATGTGAGTTTGATCCCCATCCGAGGAAATTAAATATTTATTTACATTTATATGGTGGCCCTGGTGTCGAGGCAAAGCAAGTGCGTTGAGTTCCGCCACTCAAGACGCAATGCCTCCAAAATTTTGCGGAAAGTGGGAAACGGAGTGTCTTATTACTAGGTTCCCTCTGCCTACTCTGCTGTGTGCGGGATACAACGTGAAGCTGATTTTTCATTTTTAATTTACTAATTTTAATTTCAATGCCAGTACCATATAATATGCGAGCTACGTATATATGTTCTCAAAGAGTGAAAGTCCTCAATGTGCTTAGAGAAACTGAATACCTCGAAGTTGCGCTACATCAATTTATGGGAAACCATATAGTCAAAGGTATACTATTCATTGCTTTGAAAAGGTGGACCAACTATATGCAACAAAAGACCAGTAGTTAGCCCATCTAACCTCTGTCCTACTAACCAATACCTTAGAGCTCCTGAATTCAGAGGACTTTTACAAACTACTTTTACTTTTACTATATTTTGTTAAAACTGATATTTCATGAATATTTAATATTGAATAGTAACGTTTTTTAATATCATGCAAAAAAAATATTTTAGGGCGTATTTACAATTTTATTAAACCTTAAAGTAATATTTCTTTCTGTATTGACAGTTATTACACGAAAATATACTGTATTTGTATTTTAATCACACAGATAGTTATTAATCTGGTTTGACTTTAAACAACATGTATGTTATAGGTCACGAGGTCTAAGCTGAGCATTTTGTTTGTGTGAGTGTGTTTCATAATTTATACACATATGAGTATAGTGTAGGTGTAACGTTACTTTCTTGGCCTAAACCAGTTAATACTGCTTTTTGACACCCGCCCTACTACTACTACTTGTGCTGATAGCACAATCACATATTTCATTCCTTATATTTTATTTTAGTTATCATCGATTTATTAAAAGTAACAAAGGCCAGTCGTGTGCGTATATCGACTGGTTGTGGGATCATCCCCACTCGAGGAAATGAAATATTTATTTACATTTATCACTCTGGTGGCAAGGCAAAGCGCGGCGTTGAGTTCCGCCACTCGATACACAATTCCTCCAGAACTCGGCGGAAAGTGGGGAACGGAATGTCTTAGCACTAGGTTCCCTCTGCCTACCCTGCTGTGTGCGGGATATAGCGCGAAGCAGATTTCTTTTTTTAATAAATAAAGTTGACACTATCACTGTACAAGAATATAAAAATGTATGTGACCAAACATTCATTGAAAAAAAAAACATGGACATGACGCTGTTATCTATACTAATATAATAAAGCAGAAGAGTTTGTTTATTTGTTTGTTTAAACGTTAAGATATCTCTGGATCTACTGGTCCGATTTACTTTCTTTTTATTTTGTATGAAAGCTGCATTCTTCAGAAGTGCTATAAGCTATATAACATTACGGTGTAAGTCTTAGTTAGCCTTAAATAACGAAATAACAATAATAAGGAACGCCATAGAATTCTATGGCGTTCCTTATTATTATTTCTTGAAGCGCGCTTTAAAATTGCTTAAAGCGCGTGCGCTGCACATATAGCTTATTATATGCCAGTACGTTGTATGACAAACATATTCAATATTATTAGATCTAAAACAAACTCCGCGACGCCATTTATTTATCTCTTGTAACTAAGTGACAATAAGGCATTTTGTGATATTTGAAAATTGTAAGGTGATATGTCATCGATTTTTATTTCACATGTATATTAAAACTTTAAACGAAATTTAATGTAGATAATCTTCGGCTTTTATAGCACGTAATTTGGACATATACTTTTCGAGAAAATGTAAAATTAAAATAATTCAAGGCTCTGTTACGGCCACAAACCTAAGCTCGAGTCCCGCGGGGGGCACCATTGCCGCCGATGACGTCTTATCATACAGCGAGCGAGTGGGCCGCTAGTTAATGATATAACCGAAAAATTCGTTATTAGGTAACTCAAACAGCACACCAGACGATAGTAAAAATTATGAGACAATGTCTGGCGTGGAAGAATTGATATATATTTTTAAATTAGTTTATTTTTTAATAATAAACTTTTTTTCTGGCTCTACTTTTTTAATCACTCACATAAATGCAATGCATGCACAAAATGCAATGCATGAACAAAATTACAGTTCGCATAAGCCTTGCGAACTGTAATTTTGTTTTCCACTATCAAAATTACGAATGTATTTTTTTTATAATTTTTGAAATGAATATAAATGCTTTTTATAAATACATGAATATATTTTTAATTGAATTGCAATACAGATTGGAAATAATTTCCTATGATCAATACCTTATCTCATAAATGTATTTTAACTGTATCTTTGTTCTTGAATATTAAACCTGTCACTACTTCTCTATTAATATTTATTTATTTAATTTCTTTGTCACATTCTGAAACTTAGACAGTTATTTAGGAAATCAAAGATAATAAAACCGGACAAGCACGAGTTAGGCACCCACGGTTCCGTACAAAAATTGGAGGATCATCTTACACCTCACATGAACTAGCGGCATAATACCAAAATTTGCCCTCCTTTTAAGGTTATTATTTTTTAGAAATTAACCAGAAACGTATAGTTTTCAGATTTTTCCCTAACCTAGTACTAGATGCTACCTGTCAAATCTCATAATTTTAGGTCAACCGGAAGTACTATATTAATTTTGATTACCTTTATAGTGTCGAAATACGCATTTTTTCGATATAAACGGAAATATCTTTTTTTTAAGTGAATGTAAAAATATTTCTTTTCAGAAAATCAAGGGACCGTGAATTTTAGTATAAGGTTTGAATTTAGACTCGATATCTCCAAGCGTCCCAAAGATAAAGGCTTTTGACAAACAGACAGACAACAAAGTGATCTTGTAAGGACTCTTTTTTTCCTTAAAAGGTATGGAACTTTAAAAAATAAAAAAAAATCTTAATATCAAAAAATACGAGTCGACATCTTCTTATCATGGTCAAAAGTCTTGAGTCTCATTTAACTTATTGTCGTATTACGATAACTAAATATATTTTAATGCATATTAGTTTACTAGAGTCAACTCTACTTTCGCATTCTTCGCGCAGTGCTATAAATGGTGGTTTCTTTATAAGTTCTTGAGTAGTTCAGGGAACAAATTTACAAAATTATATTAGATAATGTTATTTGATTCTTCATTGTAAGTACTAAGCTCAGCTATATACGTATATTGAAATAAGAATAGTAAAAGAGAGTGGGTTTAAAGCCATTATCTTCTAATATCTATCAAAGTAATTTATTCGTGGCCATTCGTGGCGCAGCGGGACGAGGTGTGACTGTAAAACCGACTGGTTATGGGTTCGATCCCCACTAGAGGAGATGAAATATTTACTTAAATTTATTTTTCCATCTTTTCGCTCTGGTGTCGAGGTTAAGCGCGGCGTTGAGTTCTGCCACTCAACACGCAATGCCTCCAGAATTCGGCAGAAAGTGGAGACTTAACACTAGGCTCCCTCTGCCTACCCTGCAGTGAGCGCGATACAATTGAAATATAAATTTAAGTAAATATTTCATCTCCTCAAGTGGGGATCGAACCCACAACCAGTCGGTTTTACAGTCACACTTTGTGCCCCTGTGCCACAACTGGCCACGATTTAGATGTAGGGTAATTGTAATATTTTTTATTTAACAACTGTACATTCCACAAAGCAAATATTTATCAAATTGTAAAATTTGCTTTAAACTATAGTAACATAAAACCAGTCGAGAATGGGTTAAAAAAATAATTAGAGACTGCTAGCACTTGTGGTAACAAAGTTTCATACAAATTATCAATCCGAAAACAATCCCTTATGCGTCGAATATTGCAAATTCACCAACGTCCTATAAATAAGGTCCTTATAATATTTGAGACTCCTAGCATTTGTAGTAACGAAGTTTCATACAAATGATCTACTCCAAAAACAACCTCTTAGGAGTCGAATGTTGCAAATTCCCATCTTAGTAAGCACCTAGGTCCTATAATGAACACTCTTGCAAAATTTGACACTCCTAGCACTTGTAATAAAGAAATTTCATATAAACTATTAACCCCAAAAATACACCTTTAGGAGTTAAATTTAGCAAAATCAATTTTAAATAAAAAGGACCCCTTTTCAAAATTTTAAGCTCCTAGCACTTGTAGTAATAAAGTTTCATACAAATTATCATCCCCAAAAACAACCCTTAAGAACTCGACTGTTGCAAATTCCCGTCTTAGCGAGCACCTACGTACTACAAATAATTCCTATGCAAAATTTGAGATTTCTGAGATTTCGTGATGAGTGTGTGACCTTTCGATTTTATATATATAGATAACTAAAGATATGTAGATGTCCCTATCTATATACATATTTAGTCCCAGTATTTATATTGCTTATTAAATAACAATATGTATTAATTGAAACCTAGAAAAAAAAGGAACTTCAATTACCACTAATCTTTGGACGTTCTATTCGGAAAGAAATTCGATCGATTTGCTTTTAGGCCTATGCATATATAAGTTAGACACGCCCCCTGTTTGCTTAATCTTCCTCGCTGCAGCACCCCGCACGTAGTATAACTGCATTTCATTATCTATTTCAGCCTTTTTTACCCTATTACCCCAGTTCTCCGTCCGTCTCCGTCCCACATAACTCGAGAAGGTTATGTGGGACTCATGGACCAGCCGATGTAGGCCGTCTACTCTACCCACTAAGACCTGGTGGACCTCCTCGACCGCCACAGTCCGGGGCTACGGGAGGATTTATTCTGACATGGTGGTAATCCCTGGAGAACCACTTGATGAACTCAGATAAAAGGTGATAATATTAGAAATAAAATGACTGCAACAAGTTGATTTATTATTTACTAAACTTATTTATAGATGAGTTCTGTCTGACTACTATAGGTAGTATTCGCAAATAAAATTTAGATTTATCGATATACTTTAGGAAAGTTGAGACCAGGCGTAAGCGTGTGACTGCAAGCGTGGCATATTGTGGGTTCCATTCCCACTCGAGGAAATGAAATATTTAATATTTTCACTTCTTCGATCTGGTGTCGAGACAAAGCACGGCGTTGAGTTACGCCACTCAACACGCAATACCTCCAGAATTCGGCAGATAGTGAAATAAAAGAATTACATTAGAAAACCCTGACTATAATCGACGATACGACAATACGATTGTTAAGTCGTTGTTTTAATTTGTCGCATCATTTTTAAATTAATATCAATTTTAAGGTGCGTTGTGAATTATAAATAAAATATGAAAAATAAAGAACTTTTTAGTGTCAATTTAAATTATATTACCATATTGCAGAACGACACAATCAGCGACGTTTCCGCTGCAACTATTTTAATGTGGAACTACAAGTATAATGTGCATAATGTTGATAGCAGCCAGAGTGCTCCAGTACGTGCTCCACGCTCCTAGCGTAACCCAAGTCTACCACTCACTCAAACAATGTAAACAACCTCTTTACACACCAATGACTACTACATTCGAGTGTTTCGTTTTTGTCGAAGAATTCTTCGAATCGCTGTATCGTGAACTTATTATTTCTCAAAAGATGCACAGGGACTCATTTTGTTCTACAAAATAAGAAGAAACGGCATCGGCCTTTGAGAATTACCACCGTCAAAGCATTTAAGCAATTTATAATGACGAGCAACTGTAGAAATATTAATTTTTAAAAACATCTCTTTTTCATATCATTCTCTTACTATCTAAGTAATCATCAGATATGTTCTAGGTTATTTTGTTATATTTAAAAAGATTGAAAAATTAATATTGTAGATGTTCAAACCAAAAATGAGTTTTACCGACAGATAAGAGATTTTTTCATGGTGAAACGTAGGCATTTTTTTATTGACGATGGATGAGAAGCGAATTTAAATCACGAGAAACGACTGAACGGACTTAAATAGATCTTTTATTATACAGCTTTCAATCAACGCGATAAAAAGTTTTTAAACCGATGTTCCCAACCGTGAATAGTGGTAGAGACAGACGAAAAATAATTACAACAATTATACTTTTTTTCTCATATATGTAATTTAGGTATCTTCAATATATTTTTTAAATATCTGATATAAAGAATGGGCCACATAGTGTTTTCTGCTCTTTGAATTTGAACAGTGAAAGAAGTTAGTCAGAAAATAATGCGTGATAATGCTGTAGTTTATCGTTTTTTATTATACTGATATGTATATACTCCTATGTATTCGAAAATACAATTTACACATTAACTTTATAAAATATGTAAAAAAGACTTATTTGACACTGCGTCTCATAAATGTCTGCCTTCAAATGTTAACCAAAAATATTGTCGTTTTTGCACTTCACTCACCATTACCTGTCCTCGATAACGGTGACACTTGGTGAAATATGAAGATTTTAAAATTTTATATAAATAATATGATTTTATTATTACGCCATTTACCACTCGATTGACGTTATACGAAGTTTGTGAAAGAAGTTACTCACTTGAATGAATGTTACTTTTTATAAAGTATCTCAAGTCTAGTTCAACCTTTGCTTTGCTCGATAGTCTTTGATACATTAGGTTCACCCAACCAATACGTAATGTCTCTAAAAGAGTGGAAAACGGCGAACGTAATCACGTACTTTCTGGGTCTGCAAATGCAGGGGAAACCCGAGAAAGTAGAACTTTATGTTGCAATACCCAACTAAAGAAAAGTTTGTATTGGACAAATGATTAAACATTTAAAGAGTCTTTTCAATAAAATATTTTCTTAATAGAAAGTCATTAAACGGAAAGCAATATCGGTTTTAGAATATACCTAACGATCTCTGTCTCTGAGCGGATGCAGATTGAATAGTGCCATCGTTAGATTCTCTTTGCCTATCCTACAAAAGCAAAGTAAGTGAGCAGTTACGTGAGAGTAAGCCTCTAAAATTATGACAACATAGTATTTTATTCAAAATATATTCATATAGCTCGATTTGTAAGATCATTTATGTATGTAGGAACCTATATTAGATTCCCACAAGATTAGTTTTACAAATCGAACGCATTTTCGATATTGAATACTTACTGAATAAACTTATTTGCATTTTAAATTGATTGTTGTTTTTATTATTTCAGTGGACTCATTGGGGTTCATAAGTTATAGTTATCATGTTTTTGGTTATATGTGTCAAATTTGAACAAAAATATTATTTTTAACATTTTTAAAGTGTTATGCCACACTTAGTAAAGAAAAATACTTATTTAGAAAACGTATAAAAATTTGAACGTAGCGGGACACGAACCCGCGCCTCCTGGAAACCGACCAGTCGAGTCCCGCTACGTTCAAATTTTAATACGTTTTCTAAATAAGTAAAAATATTATTGTGAAAGTCCTTTATGACGGAACAAAAATTGGATTTATGACTATGACGCATCGTTACAATATTGGTCAAAGTGAATCCGCTCTCGTATAAGTTTGAATATATTGTGTAAAACTTAGATTATTCGTTTTGATTCTTGAAATATAAATAAATAGTATATAGAAGAATAACTCTTCTATAATTCGATTAATTTGGCAGTCGATATTATTAGAAATGTATAAGTAGTATACAATTCTACATTCAATTAAATTTAAATCGATAGTGTAGTAGGTAATCTAAAATATCCTTCTAATAATTCGTTACAGTAATTTGCGTAATAATTATTTGTTGATGCGAAACAAAGTTCTTGCATATTTTAGGACTACTATTAAGAAGATGAGTTTATAGTACAATCATTTCAAGATTATTATTATTTTTTTATTACAAGCACTTTTCTTATGTATACATGCAACTGGGTCATGTGGATGTCTTTGTGAGTACTTAGATATTATAGTCAAATAAATATTATTTTATGTGGAATTTTGAAAAATTTATCGTACTTAGCTTAATTATTATTTATTGTGAATTGTGATATTATTAATAACATAACAAAAATTTACTTTTTCGATAGATTTTCAAAAACATTTGTGTATCTTTTATTTGGATTAATAAATTTATACCAATTGTCCATTAACATATTATTTATAAAAAACCTAATGAACACGTGCTTTTTTAAACCTTTCATGGTAAACGGTAATTATAAAGAAACACTGAAGGGCTAAAAGCATTCGCACTGCCTCATAAAATTGATTGTTTTCAGTTTCTTTCTAGTTTAATGGGTGAAGGTCGCTTTTATTGATTTTTCCTTCCAGATTTTTTCTACGTAGAACGTAAACATAATCATTAGTAATAATTTAGATTCGACATTCGCTATTTGTTATTAAATAATTCGCAATCAAATGACAACGCTACAGCAAGCGCAAAGCATATAGACGTAAAATTTATCGAAAACTATAAATGACGAGTTCAGGTCGAAATTGTAGGTAATTCATAGGCCTCTTGCTTCGATTCGATCCGCCATACATTTTAAATGAGATACTAATGTTCGAAGCGTATAATCTTGCGTACTTTTCCTTGCCTCGACTTATCCAACGTCTTCATTATTGAACATAAGATGAAGACAGCTAAGAAGTCGAAACCCTCGCTGATACAATTTATTAACAAGTTTTTCATATCGACGGACATCTTCCGTCTCTTTCTGTATGTCTTCTTCTCTCTTTCTACTTTCAGTGACTTTTGCGATATCGACGGCCGCACTTACATAAACGAATCTATGTCACAGAAGCGAGCGAAAATACTGCAATACCGAACACATGTCCGCTATTAACCGCAGTACGTGGTACTGTGGCCCGGGGCTCGTGGCCCGTGGCCCGTGGCTCGCGGAGTGGCTACACTTACCTGACGGTGGTGCCTATGACAGTCGCTCCTGCAGCTCCTGAGCGGTGGTCGCCCCTCCTCATCCACCTGAGCCCCGCGCTTAGCTCGAGCTCATCGCCGGCCCGCGGCCACCCCCGATCGATGCTTGCGGCGCGATCTGGACACACATGGAGGAACGACCCAGACCCGGCGGCGGCGCGAGGGGCGTGTGCTTGCTTCGAGGCCGCCGAGCGCGACCGCGGCACTCGCGCGTTTAGTCCTGCTCTACGGTCGGTCGATGCGATGGCGGAGGAGACTCGCGCATGACTACAGCGGGACTCGGGAGTGCGCCCCCGGCGCGCCCCGGCCCGCCCGGCGCGGCGACGGCGGCCGGGGGCGGGCGGCGCGCACCGGCGCACCGCGCTCCAGGGCGCGCACGATCGATACCTTGAGGCGTGCGCTGCGGTCCCTCCGAAACCAAACTCACACAAACACAAAACACCCTTTATTTCAATGATGACGTTAAGCGGCGACGTCACCGTGTGGCGACGTTCACAGCGCATGCGACTCTGTGCACGCGCACGCGCGGGCTAGCGCATGCGCCTGTTCAAGTACCTTTTGTAATAAATATGATAAATATTCATAACAAATATTTAATAAAATTATAATATTTTTAATTGAATTCGGAAAACAATTCAACGTTAATGAATATAGTGTGTAAATACAACCATAGTTTCCACGAAAGTAATTGTGAAAGTAGTTAGGATAATATCGATTTCAATATATTACATATTTCATATATTAGTAATTTGAAGTCTGAGTGCAACTTTGAACACACTGTTCATTTAGTTAACTTTTTAAATAAATCCATTGATAAAATGTTACTATATGTGAATCCAAAAGCTGTAGCCGCGTCGTGTGTATATTTAGAATTGCAAACAGTCAGCGACAAATAATATTATAAGATGTATGCATATGTATTTTTTTCCAATATCTGAAGTTCCGCACAACGGTTGTAGGTTCGAATTTCAATCGCTATATTCCTATGAAAGAGACCGAAAAGATGTGACGATAAATTTATATTCATAATTTATTTCTCAAAAATTTAAACGTAAATAATATCATTTTATACTTAATATTACGAAAAACTCACCAATAGTCGGTCTTAAAATTAGAAAAGGCAATAATAGTCAACGTTGACCAGAGCACAGAGGTGATTTTCAGTCCTGACCACATCAATGTATTTGACTTTCATATAACGATAAATGTCGATCAAAGCTCGCAAACGGGCAACCGGCCTGCGCAAAACCGATTTATGTAAAAATTTCACAATTCATTCTTTTTTTTGCGTGGGTTTTGTTAAAAATTATATGTTATATATAAGTGTAATTTAAAAATAGACTGCATAATTAAGACCACCGTGGCTTATGAAATTATTATTGTTTATTTCTTCACTCTGGTACCAAATACCGACGTTGAGTCCCGTCACACAATACGCAATGCCTCAAAAATTCGGCGAAAAGTGGGGAACGCAGTGTCTTAACACTAAACCTCTTCTTTAGGTTACCTCTGCCTAAACTGCTGTATGCGGGATACAGAGTAAAGTTTAAAAAAAGAAAAAAATTACACAATTGACGACTATTGAACCGTGAGCTTTTATTATTATCTGTCATTTGGTGCATTACCAAACGTCTGTATTAACAAAAGAAAAGCTACTTTCTAGTTCTACTTAATATGCCGACCAAACTTAAGCTTATGCTTCTAAAGTTAAAAACTTTACACTCAATCCCGCGGGAGTGTTTTGAATAAAATTTAAATTGTTAGGTCCATTTATTTAGTTTGCAATTTTTTTATAGTAAAATAAGAGCTCAAAGCGTGTTACTTTACGCGACATGTTGTGGCTTCGATGTTCACTCGCTCTGATAACGAGGCAAAGACGCGGCGTTGAGTTCCGCCACTCAACATACAATGCCTCCATAATTCAGCGGGTAGTGGGGGATGGAAGTATACTAACGAGGAACGGAGTGTCTTAATACTTGGTTGCCAGGTTCCCTGTGGCTACCCTGCTACATACTGGATAAAACGTGAAAATAATAGTAAAAAGATGTAAGAACATTATATATAAACAAAGAAAGAATTCTTCATAATAATAATTATTATTTATTCATTAAAAACAAATCTTATACGGATGTACTGATATATACCTATATTATTCTTATTGTTAAGTTTCTCGTACATATTCATATATTTATCAATTGTTATTCATATTTATTGGTGCTACGACATCCTTAACTAAATGTTGTATTTCAGCATTTGATTTCAGAATTTCTTGATATACCAACAGTAAACAATTTTACAAAGAAGATATTATGCAGATATGTCACGTAAAATTTAAAGATGTAATTCGAAAATATCATAAAATGTTTAAATGCTAGTTAGCCCGAAACTTCGCTACTACTTCCGTTTACCATTCCTGTGCATATGTCGTTTCAAAAAGAACAATGACTTTTAATAATGATCCACACCTTCTTTTTACTCAGATAGTGCCTATTAACAGAAAGCAGACTTCTCAGTTTCCTTTGAGGCTTAGAGTATAGCCTAACTGTTGCAAAGAACTAATAGTTATATAGTAAAGAAGTCTCATCACAGTCTGTCTAATTGGAAACTGAGGCATAAGTTATATTTTTGGCTTCTGTTATTTGTATAAAAAACCCCTAGAAGTATATCTTTGTTGGTATTAAATGTAAAGAGCTGTCCCTTTTATAATTTTATTGTATTCATAGATTATAAATAAAACACAAAAATTACGCACGCAAATATGTCAATGTCAACTCACCTACCTATTAATGTTTTCTATTAATGACATAAAAATAAAAAATAATATAAAAAGTTATAGTTGTTCTCAATGTGTGTGTGTTTTTTTATTATTTATTTTCATTTGTACATTTCTAATATAGTGTTTGTTTGTTTTAGTGTTTGATCCAGTTCATCCACTTCCATATCTATAATTCATAATATCTCCCAAAATTTACTGCTTCATATCTTTCGTGTTTTTTCTACTATACGTGACACTGGCGGATTATTTTGCGCCTGTCATCGCAAAATCAGGCCATTAAATTTAAAAAAAAAATGTTTTCTATTTTTCACATATACTTATATATCTACTGCATTTAACTCGAATATATTAAAAAAGTGCATATTTTGAGACTATGGTGAAATCGTAAAAAAAAATTAAGAGTCATTATTTATCCTTTAATAATGTTCAAGATATTATTTTTTATAAAGATGCTAAAATAGAAATACATTCAAAATAAGCATAGGCTTGATATTATTTTTTTTGTAATATTGATTAAATGTCAATAATAATTTGGAATTTTATATTTTAAGAAACATTTTCCAAAATTCTTGTAGGTCGGAGACGACTCTATCAATTTTGTAACCTAGTCTCTATATTCTGCCCACCATTCACGAAGCTATTTTAACTACTGGGACGGACTAGAGTTATAACCTGTCATACATGTTTCTAAAATGGAACTAACTCTGTTTGACTACAAAAATATACAGACAACTCACATAATAAGAATTACCTATATATTCTTGTACTCTGGAGTCTGGGCTAAGAAAAGTAGCTCGCTTATATTTGTACAATGTACATTTTAACTAAAAATCTTTAAAATTATTCTTTTACTCTTTGTTTGTCATGTTCCTATTAATACAAAAAAATGCAAAAAAAGTTGAGTTACGCCGCTCAACACGCAATGAGAGGTAGGCGGAAAATAAGGAACGGAAGTATCTTAATGGGAACGGAGTGATTTAACTCTATGTTTCCAGGTTCCCTCGTAAAGATAACAATAATATGTAAAAAATCTAACAAAAAAATATTATAACCATTTATCTACACCAGACATTCCATCCTCATAATCTTCACTGTCATTTGAACTGTTGTAAAGTTAATAATGAAAGTTTCGATATATAATCAAGACAGCGTTATGTTAACGATTATTTATTCATTTCTTACTGCTTGGTCTCGTACATTTTACCATTTTTGTACAGTGATAGTGTCAATTTTACCTTTAACTGCTAAGTTAAAATTGAACACATAAAAATAAAATATTAAAAATTAAATATGTGACGTCTCATCAATACAAGAGGTGATGGTCAGTTGACAGAAAGCAGTATAAACCAGCTTAGACCAAGAAGAAAAAACGCCGTACTTGACAGCCGGCGTTACATCACATCTTCACTAGTTACACTCGCACATATACATAGCTCAGCTTAGACCTCACTGACTCTAAGTAAGCACGAGGGGTTTTGAAACAGAGGAGTTACAGTAAGTATAGTAAACGAATTATATTGAATTATAATATATTATATTTGACAAGTGGCGTACTATCAAGTTATTCGTATAAGCTAATTATGGAATGTACAATTTGTCAACTCTTACTGTTATATCCTGTTTATAAATGCCTGCCTTATGCCTTATGCCTTAAATATCTATGTTGGAGTGCCGAAAGATTTTAAAATTAAATATCAACGAATAACGAATTTTATTTAACAACTTCTTAAAAGTTTCAGTTTCGATGTCAACCAAAACAAAAATAACATTAGGTATAAGTAGGTACCATTATGTAGGTAAAGATAAAAAAAAAAATTTACAATATATCCAAATTGACTTATGATTTAATCGACAAAACAATCGGTATCTATATGGGTGCCGAGTTCTGTTTTCGCTCGGGATATAATTGAAGTTCTAAATGTCACTCAACAATTTTTTTACCTAGAAGCTTCATGATATTTGCAAGTTATTGTACTTAAGCTATTAGGTTCATATTTGATTTTCTGCGTGGTAGTAAGAGGTAGCCAAGTTACATACATAGATAAAGAAAAGGAATACAATTGTTTATAACTGGCTTTTTAACTGGCTTTTAGAAACAAATCTTTATAAAACGTCAAAATGTCATATTTGCTCATCACAAATTTTCTTTAAGCAATTGATGACAATGTGACTTTCTAAGTAATGATTTATATTAAAGTAAAAAAAAATACATTTAAACAATAATTGGTGTTCTTGCGGGGCAATAAAATTATTAAAGGTTATGAGAGTGGAATTTCTTAAAAAAATTAAACTATCTAAATACGTTTAAAATAGTAATCATGATTTTTTTTTTAGTATTGAAATCGGAACCATGGAAGTAGAAGAATTGTATTCAAAATCTCAAGAAAAATATCACGGAAATTGCAACTGTAAAAAGTTTTGTACTACATGTGATGATAAATATAACTATCATCATTTATATGCCTCGCAAGATTTACTTTTTAGAGTAAATCACGCTCCGCGGACGCCGCGTACACCCAAAACTATAACAATATTTAAAAATGGAAAATTTCGTAAATATGCCTATTTTAAAGGATTTAATACTTTAATTAAAAAATATATATTATCTAATGAAACCAGTAATAGCAGTTTGCCAAATTTTAGAAAAGCTAAAAACAAATACGATTTATCTTCTAAAAGTAAAAGTAATGAAGAAATAACTTCAAAAAAACTGCATCCATTTAGAGTGAATTTGATTGTCAATACTGTTACTGGAACAGAACATTTTTATTATTCAGCCAACACATTTGGTAAACCATGCTGGAAAATATACCGATGCCAATTTAATACACAAGAAGAAAGTTGTTGTTGTTCTTGTAATTCAGATGCAATGTTTGAAGTGATGAAAAGTTTATACGACTGTTATAAAAAGAAAAATTGTGACCATTGTAATTGTATATTATGCGGTCATCTACCTAGGGAAGAAAGGCGATTAGGAGAGATACGTAAGTCAGTACCAGAACTAAAAGCAATTAGCGCAGTAAAGTCAAAAAAAATTAAAAAAATTAAAGGAAAAAAAATAAAGGATGTTACGTCTCTTTTGAAGGATAAAAGTCCAGAAGAAAAAGAGAATATATTACGTGACCTTGTAAATGCGGGTGCAATTTTACCTGAAGGTAAAACAAAATCAGAAAAAGAACTAATTCAAAAAGTGGAAGCCGAACGCATGATACCAGAAGAAAAAAAGATATCGGAGAAGATTTTGGAGGAAAGAATAAAATCTGAAGCTTTAATTTCGAAAAAAAGGATTCCATCTGAAAAATTACGTAAAGCGAAGGAAGAAGGACTTCTTACTCCACTAGAAGGAAAAACTCCGAAACAGAAAGAGAAAATTTTGAAAGGACTAGCAATGAACGGAATTCCACTTCCAACAGCTAAAACTCCGTCGACAAAAAAAATAATAGATAAAGTTCGTAAGGAAATGGGCCTTCCTCCTGAACCACTAACGGCTGATGATAAGCAAAAATATAAAATAGCTATGGAAACGGGGCTTATAACACCTTTAGAAGGAAAATCTCCTTCTGAAAAAGAAAGAATTTTACAAGGTTTAGCTGCTACTGGAGTTCCTCTTCCTGAAGCCCGTACTTCATCTGAAAAAGCACTTATAACCAAGATAAAGGAACAAATTCCCACAGAAATAGCTATCAAACCAGAAAAACGTAAACCTATAAGCCGTGCTCTAATGGAAGTAAAAACTTTATCTGATAAGCTTCGTAAAGCAAAAGCTGAAGGATTACTAACTCCTCTGGAAGGAAAGACAGATGAACAAAAACGTAAAATTTTAAAAGAACTTGTAAAAAATCATATTCCACTTCCTGAAGGAAAAACGGCCTCTGAAAAGAAAATTATTGACCAAGTTCATGAAGAAATGGGACTTCCACCCCAACCAAAAACCCCTTCCACCAAGGAGAAATATCAAGAAGCTATAAAGGCAGGATTGGTGACTCCACTTGAAGGAAAAACTACAAGTGAAAAAGAAAAAGTATTAACAGATTTAGCTGCATTGGGAGTGGAGTTGCCAGTCGGTCGCACTTCATCAGAAAAAGCTTTGATAGCCAAAGTAAAAGAAAAAGTACCAGTCGTAGGAGAAATTCTTGTTCGGCCAGAAAGAAAGTTAACGAAACCAGGTGTATTACCATCCTTACGCGGTAAAACTCCTGAGGAAAAGGAACAATTGCTAAAAAATTTTGCGATTAATAATATTCCACTTCCAGAAGGCAAAAGTCCTTCCGAAAAAGTACTTATTGATAAGATACGTGCAGATATTGGTTTACCCCCAGAACCAAAATCCAAAAGTGAGAAAGGAATATATAAACAAGCACAAGCGGCGGGGCTAATTGTTCCGTTAGAAGGGAAGACTCAATCTGAAAAAGAAAAAATCTTACAAGGTCAAGCTGATCTTGGCCTTGAACTTCCTCAGGGTAGAACCGCTTCAGAAAAATCTTTAATAAATAAAATAAAAAAGGGAAAAAAGAAAAAAGTTAAAACTCGTGACAAAGGCATTAGTCCACCAGCGTTACCTCCTGAAAAAAGAAAAAAATTAGATACTAAAACATTAAAAGTAATGAAAGAAAGTAAAGGTCCGAGTGATGAATGTATATGTGGCTTATTAACGCCGGAATCAGAACGACTTGCTCCAGAAAGTTTGCCTTCTATCAAAATACCATCAGAAAAATTAAAGGCTGCAAAAGCAGCTGGTCTTCTTACTCCATTAGAGGGAAAAACACCATCTCAGAAAGAAAAAATTTTGAAAAATTTAGCTAAAACTGGTATACCACTACCTGAACCAAAAACGGCATCAGAAAAAAAAATCTTAGAAAAAGTTCAGAATGATTTAGGGTTACCTCCTACACCATTGACACCTTCTTTAAAAGAAAAATATGCCAAAGCTCAAGTGGCAGGTATTATAACTCCTTTAGAAGGCAAAACTCCATCTCAAAAAGAAAAAATACTTAATAAACAAGCTGAAATGGGGTTAAATCTACCTGTGGGACGCACTCCCTCGGAAAAAGCTTTAATTGACAAAATTCGAACTGGTGTAAGGACTGCAGAAATACCTTCAGAGAAAATTCGTAAGTACAGCTTAGAAGGCAAAACACCAGAGGAAAAAGAAAAAATTCTTAAAAATTTAGCAAAAGCTGGCTTACCCTTACCAGAAGGAAAAACACCTTCAGAAAAAGCAATTGTTAAAAAGGTTAAAGAAGCTGCAGGTTTACCAATGGTATCCCCTCCAGCTTCAGAAAGACTTCGTAAAGCTAAAGCAGCTGGTCTTCTTACACCATTAGAGGGAAAAACTCCCGCACAAAAAGAAGATTTAATAAAGCGCCACTTAGCAGCTGGTATTCCTCTACCTGAACCAAAAACAGCCTCAGAAAAAAAGATAATAAAAGATGTCATTGCAAAATCTTCAAAACTTTTACATGGAAAAACATTATCACAAAAAGAAAAAATTTTAAAAAATATCGCTAAACAAGGTTTACCTCTACCTGAACCCAAAACAGCATCAGACAAAGCAATCGTAGATAAAATTCGAGCAGAAGCAACACCTTCTTTAAAATTAAGAGAAGCTCACGCTGCAGGGCTAATGACCCCTCTTCAAGGTAAAACAAATGACGAAAAGGAAAAAATATTAAAAGGGTTAGTGAAAGCTGGTATCCCACTTCCTGAAGCTACATCACCTTCGGAAAAGAAAGTTTTTGAAAAAGTTCGATATGATCTGGGTTTACCACCGGAACCAAAATCGTTATCAATAAAAGAAAAAATGCATCAAGCCCAAGTTGCAGGAATTATAACCCCTTTAGAAGGAAAGACTCCAGCCCAAAAAGAAAAAGTTTTAAAAAAAATGCATGAAGCTGGTATTCCATTACCTAAAGGTAAGACAAAATCTGAAAAGTCCATGATAAAAAAAATTAAAGGAGAAGTTGTATCAGAAAAATTAAAAGAAGCTAAAGTCAAGGGTTTGATAACGCCCCTGGAAGGTAAAACACCTGAGCAAAAAGAAAAAATTTTGAGAAAGTTAGCAAAAAGTGATATGCCTTTACCTGAAGGTAAAACACCATCTGAAAAAGCATTGGTTGCTAAAATTAAAACTGAAGTAGGTATAGTTCCTAAGCTTCCACCTCCAGAGCTACCTGAAAAAATCAAGAAATTAGACAAAAAGACTGCAAAAATAATGAAAGAAGGCAAAGGTCCTAGTGATGAATGCATTTGTGGCTTATTAACACCAAAACCAGTTGCCGAAATATTACCTGTCCAAAAAATTCCATCTGAAAAAATGCTTAAAGCAAAAGCCGCGGGCTTATTGACTCCTTTAGAAGGGAAATCCCCCGAACAGAAAGAAAAAATACTTAAAGGATTAGCTATGCGTGAGATACCACTACCTGAACCAAAAACGACTTCTGAAAAAAGACTTCATGATAAAGTTCGTGCAGATCTTGGTATGACACCACAACCAAAAACCCCCTCAGCTAAAATAAAATATAACGATGCAGTCGCCGCGGGATTGATAGCCCCTTTAGAAGGAAAAACACCTTCACAAAAGGAAAAAATATTAAAAGGACAAGCTGCACTAGGTATTCCACTTCCCGAAGGCCGAACGCCATCAGAAACAGCTCTTATAGCCAAGGTCAAAGCAGCTGTACCGGTACCAGTAGGTGAAGTACTCCCTATAAAAAAAATTCCATCAGAAAAAGTGCGTAAAGCTAAAGCAGCTGGCTTATTGACACCGTTAGAAGGCAAATCGCCCGAACAGAAAGAAAAAATACTTAAGGGATTAGCTATGCATGAGATACCACTTCCTGAACCAAAAACAGCTTCTGAAAAAAGACTTCATGATAAAGTTCGTGCTGACCTTGGTATGACACCACAACCAAAAACCCCCTCAGCTAAAATAAAATACAAAGATGCAGTTGCTGCGGGATTAATAGCCCCATTAGAAGGAAAAACACCTTCACAAAAGGAAAAAATATTAAAAGGACAAGCGGCACTAGGTATTCCACTTCCCGAAGGACGAACGCCATCGGAAAAAGCTCTTATAGCCAAAGTCAAAGCAGCTGTACCGGTACCAGTAGGTGAAGTACTCCCTATTAAAAAAGTTCCATCAGAGAAAATGCGTAAAGCTAAAGCAGCTGGCTTATTGACACCGTTAGAAGGCAAATCGCCCGAACAGAAAGAAAAAATACTTAAGGGATTAGCTATGCATGAGATACCACTTCCTGAACCAAAAACAGCTTCTGA
>DWMY01000498.1:0-23985 GCA_018249775.1 Heliconius hecalesia formosus | reverse complement strand
ACACCAGAGCGAAGAAATGGAAATATAAATTTAAGTAAATATTTCATCTCCTCGAGTGGGGATCGAACCCACAACCAGTCGGTTTTTACAGTCACACCCTGTGCCACTGCGCCACGACCGGCCTCGGATATCTATTTGAATAAGGCAAATTAAAAACTTTTAATACATTGCGTCTTTTAAGCTACATAGTAGGTATATGTTAATATTCAATAGTCATGGACAAATGAATCTTGAATGGTGGAACTTGAGAAACAGAAAACCATAAAATCGATACAAAAAAAAAAAAAAAGAAAGAATTACGGGCATCGTCACCACCACTCATTTCCTTTTTACAATGCGGCTAAAATAAAAAGAAGAACAATCTCTTTGAACAACGTCAGTTATGAAAGGAGGCGAACGTTAGTTTAACATGCTTCGTTAAAAAAAAAAAAAAAGAAATTGTGGTACTCTTTATAAGATAATAATTTAACATTTAATAGGTTTCTAAGACCCTGAAGGACAAATAAATTGATTTTGTATATTGAGAACAATAAATTTATTAGCTCATGCACCACATCCATACCTAGTTTCCTTTAAACTTTTAAATTATAGATAGACAGACAAAATTATTTATGCTTACAAAATAAAAATGTCAAGGAAAATAAAAAAGAACAATATATTTGTAGGAATACAACTGTAGCACGCAAAGGCGACTTTGTAAGTGATCTCTTACAGATAATTAAAAATAATTATTATTTATTATTATTGTTTTCCATAACCTAATTATTCTATTGAGAGGGCGCTTAAAAAATATATATATAGAGTACGAGTAGTAATTGCTTGACAGTTAACACTTGATTGCAATCTCTGTTAAGAAGTCATATTAAAGCTTTATATAATAAACTTTAAAAAAATAAATCAAATCAGCTTCACGCTATATCCCGCACAGAGTAGGGTAGTATAGGTATTCCCCGCGGCATTGCGTGTTGAGTGGCGGAACACAACGCCGAACATTTTGATTGGTGCCAGAGACAAGAAATGAAGATATAAATACATAATAATTCATGCCCTCGAGTGCACTATCTGATTTCCATTACCATAATTGGTTTGTAGAAAAAAAATAACAGTAAAGGAACGAAATGGATGTATTGATGCCGTTAGTAAAACAAGTATTGGCGGCCTACCTGCTTTGGTGAGGCGGTACACCGTGTACAAACGCTTTGTGATTTTCTCCTTGTTCATTGCAACTTTGTTACTTTAGCTAAGCCTACCACAAGAGAGTATTATTTTCTTTTTTATCTTCACACTGTATCCCGTATACAGCCGGGTACCTAGGGTTTTAACACTAGGTTCCCTACTTTACTCTTCCCTATTCCCCTTTATACTGCTTACCCTGCTGCCCTGAAAACATAATTTTTTCATTTCGTAGCGAGCGTAGTTACAACCGTAGGGCTTACAGTCACACGCTTGTGCCACTACGCCACAACAGCCTCGGAATGTACATACATAAATGATTATATAAAAAGAATAAGAAATTAGAATTAATATACTAAAAATAATTATTTTTTTAATTCTAGTATGTAACTTAGAAAAATTAAACAACAAAAACGTAAATCTATCGTTCAAAGGAAGCATAGAATAAGTCCTACACTGCTACGAGTATTGGCTAAAAAATTAAAATGGAATATGCTACGGACTGCTACGGATTAGAGTGGCGTATAAGCTTGTACCAGAAAATTGAGTAATTGGTATCTTTTAATCTAGTGCCCTCTGTCAATATTTTGAACGTCTCTGCTTTATGTGTACCTAACTAGAACTCTAGATATTTTTCCGCTTGTGTGGCGCAGTAACTATAAACGACGTTTGTAGGTTCGATATCCACTGGAGGAAATGAATTGTTTAATAATTTAATTTGCTCGCTGTGGTAATAAGACGGCAACTAAGCACGCAAAGTCTTCAAAATTCGGCAGTAAGTGGGGAACAGAGTGTCATAGCGCTAGGTTCACCTTCTGTTTCTATCCAAATTCTAGATATTATATATTGAGTAGCGAAACCCAACATCGCGCGTTATCTAGAGCGGAAAAGTAAAACAATTAAAATTATTATAAACATTGATTTTGAACTCAAAATTCATATTTTTACGCGTCGACTATTCCTTTTTAAATTTCAAATCCGGTTACGGTCAAAATCGAGAAACATACGATTTTGATGCGTAACGTTAATCGCCGATTTCAACATCAAATTAGTATTTTTGAACATCAAATTTGCCTTTTTTGGGTTCTATATCTTAAAGGGTAATGGAACCTTTATAGGATTTGTTGTCCGTCTGTCAATAGTATTTTTCTCGAGACTGCATGAAGGTATCAGGATAAAATGAATATCAAATGTGCCCTTGAGGCACAGAAAAATCAAGCCTCTAAGCCAATGCAATTAAAAAATACGAGCATTTATTTATTCATCGATTTTGTTGCATTTTATATGAATTTCACCGCGTAAATAATTTTATTTACGGGTTGAAATTAAAGGTTACTCTCATGAACATACAACTACAAAATTTGGCATGAAGTGAGAATTTACGTTACAAATAAAATAAATTTATAAGTAATACATAGAAAAAAAATATTACAAACTTATATTTGTAGTTACTTCCAAACAAAATAAGTGGATGCAAATTTAAATTTGCCAACTTTTATGTGTTGTTCTTTCCGTTGACTGAAATTCTACTGTCCTGTTTCTCTTCTTTCTGTTTCTATCTTGATATCGATACGGAGGCCTTGGTGGGCGACACTAACTCGTGTAAATAGACTTCAAAATCATCCAAGTTACAAGAATTAAAATTACCATTTTAAATTAAAAAAATTACGACTAAATTAACACGTTTAAGATATTTTTTAGTATACTCATATTATTACAAATCTAATTTGCTTCATTAACTATTTAATGTAATTGCTGCAATGCTTCACAAATATAAGCCATTTATACCAACGCTACCGCACAGGCCCTCCGAGATGACATAAAAGATAGTTATAATATGCTACAGTCGGATTTGTGAAATGTTCTACCGTAGCCCATCACAAATTGTCAAAATCCACCAGGACCTATTGTGTACCCATAGAAGCCCCATGGACGTCGCCTATGCACTTCAAGAAATATACTTTGGTATATACTCTTCCAAAAAAGTCCGTCACTCCCTCCGAATAGAAAATTTAAGAACTACACCAGGGCCACGAGACCTTACATTTACTCAAGAGGAGAAAAAATCTTTAATCGACCAGAGATATACATAGGTTCAAAAGTGTTGACTATTCATGAAGCCCAAGCCTGTCAAATGCAACGGTTATAGTAGTGAACACAAAGTCGACGAAATTACAACTACATGACAGCGTTTCACACGCAATTGTAGCAATAACGCGTCACACAGACAGATGTTCCTACTACAGTAGTGGTGACGACGACGCAATAAAACGGCTTACTCGGAAGGCAACAGAAGCAGCGACAAAAGGTATTGTGGAATAGAATTTAAAGATGGCCGTAAAAGATAGAATCGAAGCGGTCATGTCCTTGGTGGTAATGCCATCCACGTCCCAATTTCCTTAATCATAAGAAATATTTGTATGGTGAACATTTTATCTTATTGTAATCAATTAAGTTAAATTTATTTATAATAAATGTGTATTTTTATGGATGTAGATTTAGATTATAGTGTTAGATTAAGTTAGTAAGTGGCAACTGAAATGAATAACTGGACTGTCTTAAGCAGATACTGTATAAATATAGAAATATATGTATATAATAACATAAGTCTAGTTCTAGGTAATATCTATAGAAAAAAGTAAAAATGTAAAAATAACAAAAGGTACGGACCATAAGTCTGTAGTGTAAGTAAGAATTAAAATTAAAAAAAAAAAATTATAAATATTTGAAAACCCGTTATTTTGAGAGTCGTGCCAACTTAGGAATTAATTTTTACCGTGAAGGGTTATGTTTTTAGCGTGTATGTAGCGTGTATCTATGTATATATTATGTATGCCCGTTTTTTTGTTCCCTTGCAACTGTTAAACCAGTGAACCGATTTGTCTTGATGGCGAGTGTTACTGGATATATTCATTTAATTTTTGTCGTCGAGTTTTTTGTTTAGTTCATAAATAGCATTCACTGGTTTTAGCGTTTCTTCGCTCTATTTGATGATCAAACGAACTTACCTATACGTGAAGTTCAATTATAATTATATGAGCTGCTTCATTCGAAGCGATTTTAACAAATTATACCGCAGCAGCCATCCACGGATATTCAGAGAGATCAACTAAAATACAATATAAAGCGGCAGATTAGTAAAAGTGAATAGTTCCATATTTAAGAATAAAGTAAAGAATTTTGGCTGATAAAATGGATTTCTACATGTAGTACATAGTGAGTATATTTAATTTACTTACAATAATACTGAAATCGTAGTGTTTATATATATAGTCGTGATAATAAAAATGTATTTAATAATATTCTCCAAATAATTTCCCGGTAATTAGATTGAGATTCTTCTGAAGTAAAAGATAAAAATAGTAACTTATGTGAATTAAAAATAATAAAATTGCCACAAACTAGTTTATCTAACAACGGAACTAGTATTGCATTAGCCAATTAGGAAACGACTACCATACCATCGACCGTATCCACAACATTTATGTTCTCAACATTTTTCACAGCATATTTGAAATGATCGAAATAAGAGTAAATTTATAAAATTTAAAAAATTGTCTAAGATACGTGCAATCAACCATTGATTTTGGGTCAATTTTCCAGATGTTATATGCATGTAAATAGATCTATCTTTGGGAACCCAAATTTAAAGATTATTTCTATATAGGCGCAATTATAGAGTTTTTATTCGATATGTAAACAAAACTCTGCATCTATTATAATACGTCGTATTCGACATTTCAAACTTTATCATTTGCAGAATTTTATTTAAATGTGGAAACCATATGGTACATTTTTAATGAATGCATGACGCTGTTATATTATGAATTCGTAATAATAATATTTTTATTGATAAGTAGGTAGACAACGATTTTAATATAAATAATTTGAGGCCAATCGTATCGTATCGCAGGAGCACAAAGTGTGACTGTAAAACCGACTGGTTGTGGGTTCAATCCCTACTCGAGGAGATAAAATATTTATTTAAATTTATATTTCCATTTCATCGCTCTAGATTTGAGGCAAAGCGGCGCGGCTTTGAGTTCTGCCACTCAACACGCAATGCCTCCAGAATTCGGCAGAAAGTAGGGAACGGACTACCCTGCTGTGTGCGAGAAACAGCGTGAAGCTGATTTATGATTTTGATTTTAAAGTCAAATTATATAAATTATGTATAATATACAGGGCGGAAGCGTTAGCGCCCCTTTTACGGAAACAGCATATAGGGTAAAATAATTTAAACCCATACCTAAAGAAATTAATCAAGATACCTCAACAGTTTATCCATACCTGTATTTCGTGAGACGTAGTTATTCATCGATATCAATAGGTAATAGGTTAGTCGTTTAAAAAAAACACTTTTTAATTTTTGGGAAAAAAACATTAATTGTAATAGGCTTTTTTATAGGGCTTTTAGGCTTTAATGAGTCATAATTTATGTTACTTGATATAAATGAAAAAAATAGAGTAGTTAAAACTGTTGTTAACAGTTACACTCGTGTTGTTGCTAACAGTTACACTTTGTATACAAAGAGAATTACAGAGATTGTAAGCAGCGTTACTTACAGTTTTAACTATTAAATATAAGTAATAGTTCTGTCTTTGCCAACAATAAATTAGTCGCTTTAGTCAGTAAAGATGTCTTAGTTGAGACAGATTTAAATTAAAGTGTAAAAAAATTATTACCTATTTTAAAAATGATCTGAGGTATTTATTTAAAGATACCTCAACAGTTTATCCATACCTGTATTTCGTGAGACGTAGTTATTCATAGATATCAATAGGTAATAGGTTAGTCGTTTAAAAAAATCACTTTTTAATTTTTGGGAAAAAAACTTCTACTTTGATTCTTTTTAGGGCCTTCTTTTGATATTTCTTATCATCTCGCTGTCTCATTTTAATATTCTCTAGAGAGAAGATAGGGTCTGTCTTAGGTGTATCCATCCGCAAAGAGAATATGTATATTCGCATATATGTAGAACGTTATCATTGCAGTTTTTAATCGCGGTAAATATATTTTCCATCATTTAATTTGTTATCGTAAAAGACATATACATATGTATATATATTGAAAATAAATATAAAAGTTATGCACAAAGATTTGTATGTGACAGAGATAACCCCATTAGTTGCTCGCATCACTATCTAAACTTTAAGCTCATAAAGATACTAAAGACTTGTCTGTGACAGAGACAACCCTATAAGTTGCTCGGATCACTAATAATTCAATATAACAAGAATTTTATAAAAATATTGAAATTAAATGTTCAATAGAGAAACTACTTGTGACAGATAAGACGCAAGATCGCCGCTCGCATCACAGTATTCAATAATTTTATTAATTATCGACAGAGACAACCCTGCTGGTTGCTCGCATCGATTTACTACTTTATATGAGTACAATTTTTTTTTAAATATTTATTTTGACAAAATCAACCCTACTAGTAGTTAGCATCACTATTTTGTGCCATTAATAAAAAGATATCGTACAGTTATTAATTATCGACAGACTCAACCCCGCTGCTTGCTTATGTCGATTCGTGTAAAGTACATGAGTACAAGATTAAGTATTGTGGCAGAGTAAACCCTACTAGTTAATATAATATCGTTGTACCGTCATGTTCACTATCGGACCTCGGCAATATAATTCAACGAATTCCTTTCCTTTTATTTTCTCCTTGAATAGTTCCTCTTGTGCTTGTTCATCTTATTAAAGTATATATTTTACATACTTCAACTTTTATTTGTGGCTCGTGCGATGGAGTCGATACGGAAACGTAGAATGAAGTAAGATGTCATGCCAGGAATGAGTTAAGGTATAAAATACTTATTTAGAAAACGTATAAAAATTTGAACGCAGCGGGACTCGAACCCGCGCCTCCTGGGAACCTATGAACGCATGGCTTAGTGGCCTGATCGGTTCCCAGGAGGCGCGGGTTCGAGTCCCGCTGCGTTCTAATTTTTATACGTTTTCTAAATAAGTATTTTTCTTTCCTAAGTGTGGATTAACACTTTAAAAAATGTTTAAAAAAGAGGTAAGGTATTATGACGGTAGTGTGAAAATATTTTTTCTTGACTACCTCCGAATATCCGTGGATGGCCGCGTGGGCGTAGCTAGCAACAATTTGCAACAAATAGCGAAGAATGAAGCTGTGAAATATAATTCTATTTATTATTCTTCGATTTTCTTTACTTTGAAGTAATTAAAATATTGTTATCTTAGTTTTAAATTTTTGTATAAGTTTATGCACACAGCTATAGTTCTGAAGTCTTACTTTATAATTATTTTTATTACTGTTGTCGTCTTTTTGACAATAGCAATAAAAAAAAACTACTTTAAGAATAGGTGTTATAATAATCAGCCTTTTCTCGTCCACTGCTCAAAGTTGGCCTCGGTATACTCAAATAGGTATTAGTGTGCGAATATTGTGACGGCTTTTATAACTACTTACAATTTTATAACCAGCTGAAATTCAATTCACTTTAGGCCGTCGTGGCGCAGGGAACAAGGTGAAAGAACCTCTTGCCCTTAAAGATCAAAATATCAGTGGCCCATGCTCTCCTTTTACCTCTTTTAGACTATGCTAATTCGTGCTTCTAAGATCTGTCCCAAGAACTACTGTGTAAGCCCGAACGGCTGCAAAATCTTATAATAAAGTTTATTTTTGGATTTAGAAAACATAACCATGTGTCGCAGTACTGGCATTTACAATAAAAAGCATATCTAGTAAGTTTACATATAACTGTATAAAAAAGCGTTGAAGATGTATTTAGCTGTTTGAGGGTAACTATAAAGGTACAAGAGTGTAACTGTCGGTTGCGAAATTGTTGAAATCCGGTGTCACTGTATTCGTGAAGTTGGATATGTATGGAAGGGGTCGATTTGTCTGAATAACTGAACTGTCGTCGTATTGAATTTTTCCGCCTGCCCTGCCTATTGTAGAGTATGACATGTTTTGTGATTTGAATGTTTGTATTTCCTTTTTTTAGCTTCACGCTGTATTCCAGAGGGTAGGCAAAGGGAAGTTAGTGTTAAGACACACAGTGTTACCCACTTTCTGCCGAATTATTGATTGCCTGTTGAGTGGCGGAACTCAACTCAAAAAGAAATTAATAATAAATAATAACGCTTGTGCCCCTGCGCCACGATGGCCTCACTAGGTTTTGCATTTATTTATTTTTTATTATGAAACGTTTATTATAAATACTAACAATATTTAAAATTTTCGCTCTTAAGATTTTTTCATTGTGACATATTAAACACTATACAGACAATCGAAATCGATCAGACAATTAACAAATTATTTTTTATGTGTAAATATAATTTGAAATATAAACTTAGGTTTTTATAGACAGCATTTGGTACACGAAGTAATATTTGAAATAATATATAAACTTCGATGCTGTCCAAATTATGGAAAGACGTTAATATTTTATTACCTTTTAATTTTTATTGGGCAACAATTTACTATAAATAATTGTGAGTGAAATAAATACCTTCGTCCCTTAACGTGCTCCCCTTGTAATTGTAGGTATTGTAGTTCTTTCCTACATACTTACTTAGGGATTTGGAGTTTGAAAACATTCAAATATAGGGGTGAGAGATAAAAGCTATACGCGAATATGAAAACGTCCAATGCTGATTTTAATAGCATTATTATATAAAGAGATTCTAAATGTGTAAAATGCAATTTATTTCTTAGTTTAAATGTTTAGATGTCTAAATGTCAATTTTTTTTGTGTAAGAATAATTAATATTTATAACCCAACGTCAATATAGATTAAGGTTATGTATTTAAGTATTTTTCGTATGCAAATTGTTGCATTCTTAGATAATAAATCTTATTATCGGTTAGCAAAGCTTTGGATGTATGTAGATACATATAGGTAGTGTACAGTGCACTAGCGGCGCCGTACTAATCACCCTCAGCTTGTTTTATAACTTACTTACTTTAACGTACTCACGTTAGTTTATTTTATAACTTATATTGGTTTAAATGCGTATAGCCTATTTTAAAAATTACATTTACAACTGTACCTAACATTACAAATATCTATACATATAATAAAATTTGAGGTGATCGCTGTCTGTACATGGAAGATATATGAGAGTCTATTATTGGCGGCATTTATCAATGTAATAGAAACTAGCACAATAGTTTCATCGATTTAATTTTTATTTTATTTGATTTAAATTCAGTTTTCATTATTATGTATTGGTAAGCTTCCTTTTATTTTAAGCGTTTATTTTATATCAATTGGATCATAAATATAAAAAGAGCTATATTAATAAAAGTATTTTTTTCGACAAAATGCCCTCATTTTTTTATTGAATTGAAACTATTAGTTTAGTTTAAGTGGGAGAAACCGCGAGCAGGCCAATAGTCATTCGTCTATCATTAAAACTTTTTGGTTTAATTTATGACGATGAAAAAATCATAAAATTTTTAGCACACCAAAATTCATCCAACGTGGCCAATAATAACAATAGAGGCCTTCGTGAGATAGTTGTATGGCGTGTAAGCTCGATTTCAGGATCTCGATCTCTACTCGGAGGTATGATTATTTTGAATTTCCGCTACTCAATACAAGATGACTCCAGTGTCGTGGAAAGCGGAGAATGGTGTATACTTAACGTGTACCATAACACTACATTTTCTTCGCTTCACCTGTTACGCGGGAAAGGCGAAATCAGAAAGAAATTATTGTATTGTTATTGTTAATTAAGAAAAAAATCATATCATACAATAAAGAACTACAAATAATTACATCTTTAATTATTAAAACTGGGCCAACCAGTAAATGTTCTTCGGCTGTAGTTTTCCCTTTGAAGAATCTTTGAATGAAATGAGCATTAAAACTTAGCTTGAATTTTGTAGACTACAATACGTTGAAAGGATTTGTACTTAAACGAATCTATACAAATCTTTTGAAATCTGCAGGCGAAATAAAGCAAAAATAATAAGAAAATAACTACTATCACCGTATTCGAACATAAAACATATTGCATTGTTTTGTAATTTGTAATTAGTTTAAAAATAACTAATAACTAACTAACTTCACGCTGTATCCCTAGCGGGGTAGTCAGAGAGAACGGAGCGCCAAGCGCTACGGTCTCTACATACCTCTTTCGCCTCGTCCACTGTCATCAACCTCTCCATACATGATAATTTACAAATAAAAAACAATTAAGTGTATATTATTTTTGCATACTCTAACTTCGCCTCTGAGCAGCTTGTATTGTGGTCCCCCGTCCCCAATATAATAAAGAGAGAGTTAAATAATAAAAAAAATATTTTCGGGCCTCAACTGCTATAAGGCAATGATAATTCCGCACACTTGTTGGGTGTGTGCAAGTGCAAAGGGTATGTTTGTGGAGGCGGGCGCCAGTTTACCTCAGGGCTAAATGTGAAATTTCATTTTTCTTATGAAACGTAGATTTTTGAAAAGTTTAGTTGTTTATTTATTCATGCACATGTGTAAGGATGGAAGTGGAATTGGAATTAAATAAAATGTTTTGTAATGTTAAATACACTTTTATAAATATGTTACTTATTTAGAAACATATAAGAAGAATATGAAAGTTATCCTCGTTATTTAATAAAAATCTAGATGGTATCAAATATTTTATCAAGCACGGTAAACGGATTTTACCAAGGAACAGAGCGAATATTTAAATAAAATGAAAATATAATAGTAGGGTGAGTAGTCCAGCGTAATTAAAAAATCGATACTTAATTATTAAGCATTTGAGACCAGTAGTGACGCAGGGGTACAAGGTATTGCGACTATAATCGCGACAGGTTGTGGGTTCGATTCCCACTCGAGCAATTGAAATATTTAATATTTTAATTTCTTCGCTCTGATGTCGAGGCAAAACCGGCGTTGAGTTCCGCCACTCAACACATAATGCCTCCTGAATTTGGCGGAAATCCCTGCTGTGTGCGGGATAAAACGCGAAACTGAAAAAAAGATTTAAATTAGGATTCATAAAGTGTATAAGAGAAAAAAAATATAAAAGAAAAACATATAGAAATTCATACTAAATATGTAAAAATATATTATATAAGTACAGCATTTCCTCTTACCTAATGATAATTCTAAATACCTAATTGTCTTTGGGAAGCGTAAATTTATAAAAATCCCCCTGCGGAGATGCCAGCAATGTAAATAAGTTAAAAGAAGCGTATAAGAATTACAACGTTTTCGACTAGATGAGAACGTTTGGCTTAGTAATCAGAGCGCTAGGACGGTTTCCAAGAGGCTTGGGTTCAAACCCCGCTACGTTAGAAATTTTACGTGGCTAAAATAGTATCATACTAAAATAATTAATAAGCCAATTTTCACATAATACACTAGAAAAATATTAAATAAATATTCGTTAAATTCGTTAATATTATCAACAACATTATCTTTTACACAATACCATTTAAAATTCAGTAAATGCCTTAAAAAAATGAAATTATACTTTCGGAAAAGTTGTCAATATCTATATATAACGTTAGTAGTGTCCTGTATTGGACAAGACACTATTAACGTTACAATCCTGATATAGAAAATCCTGGATTGTGTCCGATGTCATGTCATCAGCTAGGGAAACCCGGCCGTCATACTATACAGATACCTGGAAAAAAATACCCGGCCTGGTACATAATGCATGTAAGAGTGACTCCTGTTCAGTAGTTTAGAGTGTAACGCCGCGTCGATGCTGTCGGACGTGCTCCGCTGACGGTACCTCGCGACGATCTACAGGTGCTACATCGGTGGTGCAGTGCTCTCATTATAAACATATTTTGAAATATAACCTGTTGATAATAAATTTATTCATCGATTTGATCTATTATAAAAAAAATACGTGTCTGTTCGTTTGTTGTTTAATTTAAATTTAGTTTAAAACTTTCGGATTACAATTATTAACTATAAACTGTAGATATATTAAGTGATCGACATTGTTGAATGTGAATTAATTGCATATTTCAAGCTTAAATATAGTATTTTTATTATTATTATTATATTAGTGATTAAGTACTTGTAAATTTTATATAAGGAAAATTTTTCCAGTATAAAAATAACTTTGTTTACCAAATCTAAAATTAAACGTTTACCTTTCTTTTGTGTGATGACTATCGAAGTGCAAGACCTTGTATTTTATTTACAAAAGAGGAAGGGGACATAAATTTGCGTGTCTATTTGTGTATAAAAATCAGTGAGAAACATTCAGTGAGAAGCGGTACTTAACTCAAATCAAGTTACAGTAATCTCTACTTGTCTCATCGCGATCACCGAAGGATATAAGTATTAATAGATTTTTTGTATTTGTTTTTTTTGTTGTTTAGTTTATTTTATTATATACATTGCATTATATATCTAGGCTAGTCGTGGTACAGAGGCACAGAGTGTGACTGTAAAATCGATTGTTTGTGGGTTCGATCCCCACTAAAATATTTATTTATATTTATATTTTCATTTCTTCGCTCTGGTGTCGAGGCAAAGGGCGACGTTGAGTTCGGTCACTCAACACGCAATGCCTCCAGAACTCGGCGGAAAATGGGGAACGGAGTGTCTTAGCACTAGGGTCCCTCTGCCTACCGCGCTGTGTACGGGATACAGCGTGAAGCAGATTTATTTTATTATATTCCAATGTGCTCTGCCTTAGTATTTATATAATTTTATTTATTCTATACCTTTGATATTTATAAGTTTATTTAAATACTCTGTGAGCATTAGCGATTTACGATTAAAATATCACTTAAAAATCACTTTTAAAATAATAATTAAATATTAAACATATTAATCCATAAAGTTATTAAATATTATCTTAAGCTGTTAGCCATTTTTTTATTGTAAAATTTTATCTCATTTAAAATTGCAGTATTTGTTCGCGATATATAGTTACGTTTATCTTTTAACTTAGAGTAGAAATAAATGATAAGGCAAAGTTGAGTAAATATGTAAAAATAAAATAAATCAGCTTCACGCTGTATCCCGCACATTGCAGGGTAGGCAGAGGCAACCAAGTGTTAAGACACTCCGTTCCCCACTTTCTGCTGAATTCTGGAGGCATGGCGTGTTGAGTGGCAGAACTCAACACCGCGCTTGTCCTCGAAACCAGAGCGAAGAAATGGAAATATAAATTTAAGTAAATATTTCATCTCCCCGAGTGGGGATCGAGCCCACAACCAGTCAGTTTTACAGTCACACTTTGTGCCCCTGCGCCACGACTGGCTTCAAATATGGGCTCTGAGTAAATATGTCAATAATTTATTTTCTAAATTTAAACTGTTTTCCATACAACTGTGTGAAGGCACAAGCTAATGCGAATGCTCAATATTTCACTAATATTTTCGTGATATTATAATATTGCGGTAGAGCTACCAGCCATTTAGGGTTAGTGGTTTACCATTAAACCCTTACGTGTAACGATTGATATCATAAAATGATACTTATTTAGAAAACGTATAAAAAACTTGAACTCTCGAACGATTCGAACCCGCGTCTCCTGGAAACCGACCAGACCAGGAGACGGGGTTAGAGCCCCGATACGTTCAAATTTTTATACGTTTTTTAAATAAGTATTTTTATTTCCTAAGTGTAGAATAACACTTTAAAAATGTTTAAAATAATGATAAAATGATATTTTTTAAAATTTATTTTATATTAGTATTTATAATTATAGATCTGTGGTTAAAAATATTTTATTTTCAAGATTTTTTCAAATCGAGTTTCACTTAAACACATTCTCAAGTTATTTTCACATGGGTAAGACTTCGGACAGAAAACCAAAACGTTCGCTCTGGCGTAGAAACAATATTTTCCCGCTAGTTTTCGGCATGATGGACTATTAATAACATAAAAAATTAAATGTCTGCACTAATTATAACATATGTACATATAAATAATATCCCTTTATATATCTAGATATAATCTAAAATATATTTGCTTTGAATATCTTATGGCTTTGCAAACTAAATCAAAGCCAAGATGCAACACCTAAGTTACATAAACTCTTAGTATCCGTATAAACCTTTCTATAATATGTAATCCTCAAAACTTGTAGAACTTAAAATCACACTACACTCTCGTTTGAAATGTCAAACTGTACTTCATATTTCGCTTTTTTTTTTATTTTTACGACGACGCTTGAAACTACAATACATACATGATTCTTAAGAAAATTGTACCTCACAGAAAAACATGAATAAGTGAGTGTTCTCCTTGAAACACTAAAAGCACCGAATAATTACTTTCAAAGTAAAATATATTTAAAAAAAACATAGGAGGATTTATTCATATATTCATATTAATAGAAGCCCAAATCAATAACGAACGTGTTCCGTCAACGGATCATCTACCTATAGAGAACCATTTCACTTAACGTAGGTAGGTATTGCGTCCAGTTTGGGGGAGTTTTTCAAATGCGGACGGACGGACAGACGGGCGGTGCACTGACGTCCGTCTACGCGAATATTATTTACACTATCAGTATATGTGTCTATTCATATATTTTGAAATCTATGTTGTTAATTTTATGTAATATTAAATTTGTGTTATTTTTGTTTTAAGATGTAAACGATATTATATAGGTATAAAATGTGACTGTGAAATCGATGTGGTTGTGGGTTCGATCCATGCTCGAGGAAATGAAATGTTTATTTACATTTATATTTACATTTCTTCGCCCTGGTGTAGAGGCAAAGTGGCGCGGTAGAGTTCTGCCGCTCAATACACAATGCTTCCAGAACTCGGCGGAAAGTAGGGAGTGTCTTAACACTAAGTTCCTTCTGCCTACGCTGCTGTGTGCGGGATACAGCGTGAAGCTGAAAAAAAAATACTACAGTCCTTCCCACAAAATGTTAAATATATATGTATACGTCTTTGTCACGTCACGTTCTCAATGAATATTTTTTTCTTATTTTCCTAATATATATGAAGTTGGTTTAGATATTAATTTACAAAGTTGCAATTTTTATAAAATAATATTTTTCGAAGTTTTGAACTACTAAAAATTATGATGTTTTACATAATTAAGAATCTCATGTTACAGTTACATTTTAAATATGTAATCGGATTATGTATTATTAATGTATATTTATGCTCACGTAACTCTTTCACTCGAAAATATAACGTTCGGACGCTCTCCATTCCAAATAAGCATTATCCCGCGTGTCGTCCAACCTATGACCCTTATGATAAAACCCAGGGGTAATATTAGTAAACAGAAGCAATCTTAATAATTCACATCTATTCGTACATCGAAATAAATTAAAAACCAGAATTATCTGTGCACTATTTGAAATATGACGAAATAAATTTTATATTTCGTAACTTTTGTGCATATGCTGATTTCTTATCACTTCCCACGTTACTGGCTCGTCTGAGTCATTAGTATTGCTACTTTACTCGTATTGTGGGAAGACGTTCTCGATAGCTTCGTAGCAATTATTAAAGCTGCGTGGAGATGTAAAAAGCTGTGACTGGATATTAAATATATTTTTCATTTTAAAATAAAATGCAAGAGTTTCCTTTTTGTGGCTGTCCTGGCCCAGGGGCACAAGGGTGTGACTGTAACGCGATGGTTGTGGGTTCGATCTCCACTTGAGGAGATGAAATATTTACTTAAATTTATGTTTCTATTTCTTCGATCTGGTGTCGAGGCAAAATGCGGCGTTGAGTTCCGCCACTCAGCACGCCATGCCTCCAAAATTCAGTGGTAAGTGGGGAACGGAGTGTCTTACTTAACAGTAGGTTCCTTTTGCCAACCCTACTACAGCGTGAACTGATTTATTTATTATATTTATGTTATGTCTATATGTCTAAAACTCTCATTGTTCTATAATAATTTCTAATTTCTTATTATTAGAAGGGTGTCAAAGCAACAATTTGCATCGGGCACTTGTTGCTAGTCTGTAGTTATTAGTTGTTCTGAGGAGCAATAAACCAGCTCTTAAGTACTTAAACGTCCATTATTACGCTGAGAAAAATTATTTGAAATCTTAATTCGTACATATTCTAGATGAAACATTGTAAATTGATATAAAAAAAAACATAATATGTTTCACAAATAAATGCGTATTTGTATGATATTCCTTATGTCTTATTATATAACATTTGAATAAAAATTTAATATTCATTTTGAACTGCAATCTTAATATAATAAAATACGTAACATACTGAAAGTGTTTCTTCTGGAAACGAAGTGGGGGGAAGGTGCCCATTACTCGCGTAGTTCCTAGAAATGGTCCTGAAACGAAATAATATTTTTATAACTATTGCAATTCTTAGAAGGTGTGGAATGGAGCTTTACACATAAGCTTTACATATATATCACTGCATATACATTTTATAAATGTAATATTGTATAATTAGTTTGTATACAAATAATAATTAAATAACCCTACACATTTCAACTTATTATTAAAACATAATAATCCATTAATAAAATGTATAGATGATGCTCGAAAATGAAATTCTGCTGTATAATAAATTGCAGCTTATATTTTCATTTTGTATCCAGCTTCATAAATGCCTAAATTGAGTACAATTCGAAAAAGCGTTATATCTTTTTGTCGTTGTCTTTTTTATTGTAGCTTCGTTTTGAAGTACTCGTGCACTTTTAATTTAGACATGCTAACGATTTATACTTTTTGTCAAAGCTTTGATTGAGAGTGATCCTGCATTCACTTTGAGATTATGAATATATTATGGGATTTTACGATAAATTTATTTTAGTGTTTCATGTCTCTACTTTATTTTTAACAGTTTAAATGTTATTAGCCACTGCAATATAATTGCAAATAATTGAAGAAACGTGTAAAAGTTATATCGAATAATTATTTAATTAGGATTTTTTTTAACAGCGTGGGCCGCGATGCCGCGCTGCTACATGGTGAAGAAGGATATCCAGCGTCTTGATGGCCCGCCCCCATGCAGCCCCACCGAGGCAAGTGTCGCCCCGCCTTGTTACAGCCCGACAGAAGACTCTGCGGTCACAGGTAATCATTTTTAAAGTAGTTTACCCTTTTTTCGCGTGACAGTTCAAATGAGACAGAGAAAATCTAGTGACACGATATTCCATTCTCCATTTTCCGCCGCAGATGTAAAATTTAACGCTTTGTTATAACCCCAGCTAGTCTGGCGCGAACCCGCAACCAGTGTGTGTACAGTCACACGCTGTTGCACTGCGCCACTAGTGCGTCATATTTTTTTTATATTATAATTTCAATTACAGCTTTTCTTCAGTTCTAGTATAAATAACCAGGTAGCCCTGTTCGGTACAAGAAGGTCGTACATCGCACCATCCACTTAAAGTAGCTGACCGGCGCGAATGCTACTCGTTATATCTTAAAGCAGCAAATGATGGCGATTTTTTTTTATTTCAAGCAGAAAAACAATTTTTGCGCGTTTTTTTCTAATTTATAATTTATTACCATCTACGTCGGTTGACCTTCGAATACACAGTATCGAAGATGCTGGAGGAAGGTCTCGTAAAAGCATGAGGATCCCCCAGAGGACATGTATGAAGAGGTTGATGACAGTGGACGAGGCGAAAGAGGTATGTAGATACCGTATCGTTTAGCGCTCCGTCCTCTTTGACTACCCCCCTAAGGATAAAGTGTGAAGTTAAGTTAAGTTTTACCATTTTAAATTAACAACAAGCAAAAGGATGTCTTAATAGTTCAAAATTACAATGACTGCCTAGTGATAATATAAAATAAAACAATAACATCGACAAAACCCGATGTACTTCTAAGAACAGAGAAATGCCTAGCGCGGCGGCTACGGCGTCAGTGAGTCATATTTCCATTGAGATTGCTCCCTTCCTCCGCACTTGCTGACAGTACTCAAAGAAAGCTGACGAGGCAATGGAAGGTATCGAATCTTTTTATTCATACCGACTGCCGACCACATGCGCTATTAAAAAATAATATAGCCGCGAATACAAAAACACAGTCTCAATTTCTTGATCCGTGATACTGATAAAGCGAATGCGGGAACCGTAAATAAGAAGGTTTTATTGTATTATATCGGCTTCAAGCTGTATCCCGCACACAGCAGGGTACTCGAAGGAACCTAGTGTTAAGACACTCCATTTCCCACTTTCCACCTTATTCTGCATGCATTGCGTGTAGAGTGGCGGAACTCATACACCGCGCTCTGCCTCGACATCAGAACGAAGAAATAAAAATATAAATTTAAATAAATATTTCATTTTCACGAGTGGGGCTAGAACCCACAACCAGTCGCGCTAACAGTCACACTATGTGCCCCTGCGCCACGACTGGCCTCATATTATATTATTATACAATAATAATTGATTATTCAATTTATTATATTATTGTATTATGTATAGGATATAAGGAACCCACAAAGGTCTGTTGTTGGTCTGTTTAAATCTAAAATACACCGAAATGAAATTGATTAATCCCTTAAAAGGATTCGTTGCATTTTTACTGTACAAGTGTACACCAGGTCCCGTTCGTAATCCTAGCCTACAAACAGTACATTAAGCCCGTTGTGCACCAGCCTATTGTAAAGATTCAAAGAGAAGAGAGAGAGATAGAGAGATATGTCCCCTAAAGCGATTATTTATCTCTATCTTTTGTAGAATTCTTTACGAGAAATATTTTATTACGTATTAGTATGTTGGATTGTCACAGATTTATTTAGATACATATTTTTGTTGTTTAATATGACAATTGTCATTAAATTATTATTATTTTTATTCATCCATAAGTTATTTTTAATTTAAATAGAGTGAGTGACAGCTAATGATAAAGCGTATCTGCTGAAAGTAGGTTATTGTATTAATTTTGATTTAGACTTCTTTGTTCTACTACAGGTTTTGTAAAATATTATTAATTTGACATTATTAAAATAAAAAAAGTGTGATAGGCAGAGGAGTTTCGAGTGGGGGAACATAAAATGGCGCTTTGCTTTGTTACTAGAACAAGGCGAGCGGCGAGCGAATATTAAATATTTCACTCTCCCGATTGGAAATCGAAACCACAACCGTCATTAAAGTCACACACGTGTGCTACTGCGCCACGACGGCCTCATTTGGTAATTTCATATAATTCATTACAATTAATCTAGCTCAGTCACTACCAATACGGCCCACATGAGCTATACAAGAAACCTTTCCACGATTTAGTGTTAAAGTATACTTACATACCTACATAATGAACAACAACCTGTGACTGGTGAAGTAAAATAAATAGAGTTCTCAACAATGACCTGTAAAAATTAGATCATATTTTTTTTTAGAAGTCTCAATATCCTATTTTATATTATAATATTATAAATGTGAAAGTTTCTGAGGATGGGTGTTAGTTTAACTTTCACACAAAAGCTACTGAACGTATCTAAACCACACATCATAGTAATATAGCTCATACTCGTACATCAGAATAACACGTAGGTTACTATTAAGTCACTAGTATATATGTAGGCATATAATCCTATTAGAAATGACATTTATAATATAAAATGTTTTAAATATAAAATAAGTAGGTATATTTAAGGACAAATTGATATAAACTTTACATTATTGATGCACTGTCAGTTACAACGTACGTATAATCATAATTATAATTTTTAACAAAAAAAAAAACAACTTTTTCAATTTCAACCAGAACCCACAAACATAGCCCAACCAAACTACCATCAAACTAAAACCTTGAAGTGTATCCTTTTCAATAAAAAAATATTATCAAAATCGGTTGGCGGGATATTGAGTTATTCGTCCATTTGTCGCGCACATACTTAATGCAAATTTAAGACGTATATTGTTTTTTTCATGGATACTATAGTCAGAAATGGACCAAATTAATTAAAATGGGACCACATGTGAAGCACTACCTTTCAGTTAAAAAAATAATCTTCAAAATCGGTTCACCCAGTCATAATTTGTTAGGTAATAAACATAAAAAAAAATACATTCGAATTGATAACCTCCTTCCTTTATAAAAATCTTTTAAAAATATATAAATCATTGAAAAAGTACTTGATTCTAATTTAGATGCTCTAACAAATTTACAATATCTATACCAATACCAATACCGCCGCGCCGTCTAAAATATAAGAGTAAACTCAATATGTCTCATCGTATTATCTCGTATAAGAGCCCAGTCGTGGCCCAGGGACTTAAACGTACGACTATAAACGTGACAGGTTTTGGGTTCGATTCTCATTTAAGGCAAAGAAATATTTAATACCTTTTTCATCTAGTGTCGGAGTAAGCGCGGTATTGAGTTTCCTCCACTCAACAGGCAATGCCTCCAGAATTCGACGGAAAGTGGAGAGCGGAGTTTTTACACTAGGTTCCCTCTGCCTACCCTGCTAAATACGGTATACAGCGTGAAGCGTATAATATCTCGTATGTTGCCGTACATGTAGATATAAGTTATAGATACGAGAGGTATATGTATTTGGGTATTGAATGGCTACATAATTAAAACTAGCCGTGTACGCTTGTTACAGCCACCCCCGCCGCGGGCCACCGTCGGGCGACCGTGTCGGGGCTCGGGGCTGCGAGAACAGTCGATCAAATTAGAATTCACCTTAATTACGCCTAAAATGCTGTTTATAATATGTCCACGCTATTGACTTTGTCATTTTGCATTTAGACTGTTATGTGCCATACAAACGGACTAAATAAACAAATAATTTAACAAAATCAATTACTGAGTTAGGTTTAGATCTTTATGAGCATGGTCGAATTGCTAAAAATGTTTATGCCATCATCATCATCATCATCATCATCATCATCATCATCATCATCATGATTCGTGATATAGTAAATTATAGTTTATTCTACTGAAAGTTATCCTTGATTGGATTTATAGCGAAATTTCCGTGTACATTGACGCATGACGACTACTGACACTAACAGACAACTTTGTTCTTTCTATATTTTATTTTGTGTTAAATAAAATATATAAAAAAAACATATAATACATTTGTTCAAACGAAAAGGTAGATTAGTATAGACATCTTAGTAATTAGGCTTTCTATTATCTTTCATATATAGATATATCACAAATTATTAAATAAACATAAAGTCCTATATTAATGTAGATATTATGATAGAATATATTAATACACTATTTAGATTTTCCAATAACAACATCAAATCAGCTTTGCTCGTCTAAAGGCTTGTTGTGTTAATGTAATATATTGCATATTTATCATATTACGTACTTTAGTTTGCACGATTCAATAGAGGAGAAACGGAGTGTCACCCCTTTCGTTTCCCTCTCTGCTGCGAAATCGGGCGGGGGGCCGGCGATCCTCTTACGATCATGGTGTTTCAAATCAAAGCGTATAAAACAGTTTGAAATACAACATTTCAAATTACGTTGCAGCAGCAGCCAATATAAGTAAATTCATTGTATAGATCGCGTACGCAAATAAATGAATAATTCAATTAATCTTTTGAGGCCAGTCGTGGCGCAGCGGCACGAAGTGTGACTGTAAAACCAACTGTGGTTTTGGGGTCGATCCCCACTCGAGGAGATGAAATATTTACTTAAATGTATATTTCCATTTTTTCGCTTTGGTGTCGAGGCTAAGCGCAACGTTGAGTTCTGCCACTCAACACGCAATGCCTCCAGAATTCGGCAAAAATTGAGGAACGGAGTGTCTTAACACTAGGTTCCATCTGATTACCCAGCTGTATGCGAGATACAACGTGAAGCTGATTAATTATTCTTTACTGTTGATATATTTTATTTCAAATGTTGCTACAGAAATGTTGTTTTTCATTTAGCTCACTGGAAATGCGACGAATATTTTTCTGCCAGTAAACATATTTTCCTGAGAATGCAAATAAATCTTACTCGGAAGTCCAGTTATCCTATGCTTGATAGAAAATATTAAATTTATTCTCGTATACATTCTGCAATTGTTATGTTTTTTACATATACGTATATATTCATCGGCGATCCGCTCGCGACTTATCTTATTTTCATTCGTGTTCTAATATCGCTGTCGAACCAATTTAAATAAAAGAAAACCCTAAATGGTAAGAGAAATTTGGCGAAATATGATAGTGTTAGAAATCGGAAGCGGTTAACGTTTTAAAAAAACACAATAGAAACACATATCGTCTATATGTTTCTAAACTATTTGGAAAGGGATACTACGTAATTGCAATAAGTGATATGTATCACCTCATAACAATACTTCAAACTAGTTTCCTTCCAATAGAGGCCGTTGCCGACAAGCAACTGCCCCCGATTGACACAATTCCACTGCTTTTATAGTTATTTTCCACCTAAATGAGGGTAACTCTTTTACACGAATACTATTATATTTTCATTTCTTCGCTCTGTTGTCAATTCAAAGTGCGGCGTTGATTTCCGCCACTCAACACGCAATGCCTCCAGAACTCGACGGAAAGTGGGGAACGGAGTGTCTTAACACTAGTTTCTCTCTGCCAGCCATGCTGTGTGCGCGATACAGCGTGAAGCTGAAAAAGTACCTTAATAGTGGTCCAAAACAGCAATAAAAATCGCTTTTTTTACTGTCTTTACCTTACATAGGACCGTCGAAATAAAAAAAATAATTCTGCAAATATTATTTATTTATATTAAAATTTTTGCAATATATTACGTACTACCACACCATTACATCACTATATCGCTCCAAAGTAGAAGATATTGAAGATTTCAGTTAGTTGCAGTGGCACCAGTGAGCGCATACACATGTGTGATTATAATTTATCATAATAGTTTACGTTTAATACAAAGTTTTGTCTAATTATGTACGCAAATAACTCAATCAATTACGTTTAGATAGATATTAACTGATTTTATAAAGACATTTTTTTTTATTACTTCACGCTGTATCCCGCACGTAGTTGGGTAGGAAGTTGGCACCTAGGAACCTAGTGTTAAGACATTTTGTTCCCTATTAAGACACATCCCTTTCTCACTTTCACTCAAACTTCAAACTTGAACTCTATACTGATACCGATGTCGATTTCAGAATTGGGGGTCAACAATCGAGTTAGCCTTATTAATAATATTTTCAATTATTTTTTCTAAATATTCTCATAAACCGTCGAAATAAAATAAATATACCCGCAACAATTAGTATATTGGTAGCACTTTGACTTATATCTTATGCCCGTAATTTACAGCCGCTTCGCCCGCACCTTCACAATGACACTAAACTCTAGAGAGTATTCTCGGAGTAAGATTGTCGCTATTTATAACCTGTAGCAGCTACAGTAGTTAAAGTGGAACGAATAACAAGGCTTCAAGCGAACTAGTCTTGATCACTAAGCACAGTGGCTGCACATCAGAGGGAACCTCCGATAAATCATCGAGATCATTTATTAATTGTTAACTTTTTGATGATTCTAGCTGTGATAAGAACAGAGTGGAATGCTTGAACATATTGAATATAAAAAATATCATCTTTTTAATATTTATACATTTTTGTTGATGTGTGAAATATTATTATAGCATTTTATTACATCTACAAAGGATATTTGTAATATTCAAAAATAATGCCTCATTAAAATTAATTTATATTGGCAGTTGTAGTCTATGCGTATAGATAAAATTAAAGTGTATTTCTGTGATTTCAAAATCACTATATTTTTTTATTTTAGTGCATATTGTAACAGTATGTATCTTGGGTTTAATGTATAAAAAACATTAAATAAAAGAATAAAATATGCATAAATATATATATATATATATATATATATATATATATATATATATATATATATATATATATATATATATATATATATATATATATATATATTTTTATAACAAGATTAAATATTAAAATCAATAT
>DWMY01000497.1:0-24002 GCA_018249775.1 Heliconius hecalesia formosus | reverse complement strand
CATCCTCTTTTTTGAGTTTCGTGAGATGAGGCCTTCCTAGATTGCGAGCGAAAACTTTCGATCCCCGATTCCGCATGATCGCATCTGTAATAGCGCGTGTATTAGAGCGACGGAGATCGCGACGCGTTAGCCTTCTGATTGATAGGTTTGAGGCACTCATCTCTGCCGAAGACGGTGGTGGCAGTTCTCGTCGCTTTCTCATAAGCTCAAGTGTCTCAGCTGAGAGTAAAAAGCAATAAGAGTAGCCCAAATGTGGTCCAAGCGTTACAAGTCTGGAAATTTTCTTACGAGGCGGCGATGAGAAGTTGACAAGTGTTTCTATAACTTAGCCCAGATCGGTGTTCAACATAAATTAATAATAGTGTAAATATGCGGAAACCACCGCAACAGTAAATTTAGAACGATATCCAAAGAAAATAAAGATAAATTAACACCTCAAATATTTTTTTGTTTGCCAAATGAAACAAAAATTAAATCTGTAGTAAAAACGAAAATATTTAATAAATCAAGTTGAAATTACTTTTAACTTTTTTTTTGAATCAGAGATACGGAGTTGCGTCATTTAACTACCGAGTTCCTATGGCCATTTTGAAGCTCCATCAAAAGAAGTTATGTAACTTAATTATCAAGTGCCTATAGACATGTTCGAGCTGTATCATCAGACCCTGGATACTAGCATCAAAGTATTAGATGAAATAAAATCCGTCTCATTGTCATTTCATACAAAAAAATGTACCTAATCCACCATTTTGTACTGGCGGCCATCTTGGATTTGAATTTTTTTTGTAATTTTTGTATTCTACAAGTTAAGCACTTTCCCTTGTGGGTAACTATTATTTACATTTATAGTTTATTTAATATGTATCGAAACATGGCCAAAGGACATGTATGGCTACTTTAGTTAAAAATTACATTACTTACTAAAATTAATACTGTCAATATGTGATAGAAGTTACAAAATTTGGCATTTCTATTACCGCTAAGAGTAAAACAGGTAAATATTAAGATATATTAATTACTATTCGATTCACTCAATAAGCAATTCTGATTCTTTAAAAAAACATCATTTTAACCCTAAAATCCGAATACTAGTTTTCATTTAAATTTTAATATTTACCTGTCTAAAAAGTTACGATTACAGTTACAATAAGGATGCGATTATTATAAAAAAATATTTATCCTTCAATACAATTTTATAAATAGAGATAGATATTAAATAATTCAAGTTGTCAATAGTCTCCAAAATTTTATAATTTTAAAATGCCACATGGCGGATGATTTCATTCGGCTACGTCATTTGCGGATCGGCCCGTTCTGGTTTCGCGCCAGTGTTGCTATATCGTGCAGGAATTATTGCTTAATATAACACTATATTTAAAAATAAATGTAGATTACACTTTAACGTATTATTTGATATTTGAATAATTAATAAAATTATCAATACTATATTCGCCAAGGGCTATATCACGATGAGCAGTGGGAGTGAATCAGCTCAATCTGGCGCCACTAACAGACCACAAAGAGCGAGAAAAATGATGCGGGTAGAATCTCCCACCGTTGACCATCCGCGGCAGGTATCGACTTGCTGACAAAGTAAAACGCTGAGATAACCAAATAGGTTAATGCGTTCACAAGTCATATATTTCAAAAGCTAAAGCCAATCAATCTTTGTTCGGCCTGCCTCTTCCCACACACCGACACATACAGTCAAGAAAAGCCCTGAGAGATCACTGATGACGACCAGTGATAACAATAACTCTTCGGGCCGTCTCTTCATAACGGATAATAAAACCATAACTCAATTTTTAGTAGATACTGGTAGTGACATTTGGAAAAACGTAATAAGATACCTTTTCAGCTCACTGCTACCAACGGTTCGGCTATTGACACGTACGGCTACATTAACTTAACATTAATTATTGGGTTACGTCGTAATTCTCCATGGTTTTTGGTCATTGCTCATGTAATCAAACCGATAAGTTCAAAATCTCGCTACAAACTTATTAAAGACATCATCAGCAGATAATTAATTGACAGCCTGACCAATATCACCACTGTAGCCAGTATTGTTAATTCTGAGAACTTAATTAAAAGTGTTAAGGTATTGATAAAGGTGAAAAAATGTACCCTAGTCTAATACCATGCAAAAGTTCATTCTTTTCTGTCCCGCAGTTTTTGCGTGATTGGCGAACAAACAAATAGATAGACAAGAATTCTGCTGAGTTTTTTAGATTTTATAATCGACATATTAACCGGCCTAATTTTTATTTTTTTGATATCTGCCATGTACAGAATTAACTTTTCTATCCTTTTATTATATGTAGAGAAGAGATGTTTTATGTCATTGATAGCAAATATACTCTAGTATATATATGCAAAATTTCAACACTTTAAGAAGAAATTAAATGAGTTACGGATTTATGACCTGAAGCGGCGGTTAACTTAAGCCAGCTGATTGCCTGCTAACCTAGCCCGAGTAGGCGAGTGTCTTATAGGTTTCCGCCGCTGCATTTCACAGAAGATTTAACTCCCCGAGCAACGTGACGTTTTTGTGGGTACTCGGACGGCCTACATCTGCCAGTCTGCCAGTCACAGATAACCTACTCGAGTCCCCGATAGGATTAGGGATAGGATTTAAAAAAAAAGGTTCTTTATGTATTTAAAATTTTAATATGCTGCTGAATTTAGGAATTTAACTTTTATTATTATTTAGCATTGTGTAGCATAGGAATTATGCATTATGGTAAATATTATATTATGAGAGTTTATTACTAGTTAAAATAATATATAAAATATTTTGTCTAGTAACTAAAAAATATTATATTAACACATTTTTTTTACTATATTTGATGATTATTTTACTTTAATCTCAAATGTTTATTGATGTTAAACTATATTGATTTCTTATTAAATTGTTTTGAGATAATTAGAAATTTTATTATTTAATTTACTGTTTTCGTGAAAATAGGTGATATTTTTTTCTTTTTTTTTTCGTGAGGAAATCCCTTTACGGATACCAGCCCGAGTGGGGACTCGAGCAGGTTATGTGGGGCTCGCGGACCGGCAAATGGTAGGCCGTCCGAATACCCACTAACTCCTGCCATCCTCCTCCAGTAGCCGGAAATATCACAGACCTGCCGGACAGGTAAGCCCCGATGACGCGGCGCAGGTATGAAGGCACCCGGTGATATATGAGTGTCTCCTTAATGCAGGGCCAGGGCAGGGAGTTGAAGGCGTTGGCGATGTCCAAAGACACCGTCAAGACTCCTTCGCCCCGGGCCACCGCATCCTGCGCGTGGGACTTCACCTCCACTATGGCATCCACCGTCAAACGGCCACTGCGGAAGCCATACTGTTGGTCCGAGAGGTCCGAACCTGTCTCCTCCAGGTGGTGTTGCAGCCGTCTGGCTACAACACGCTCGAAGAGCTTGGCGATCTCGCTCAAGAGCACGATGGACCTGTAGGTGGAGGCTGAATCCGCCGGGCGACCCTTCTTCTTGATGAGGACTAACCTGCCTGTCTTCCACCGCTGTGGAATTATGGTTTGAGCCAGACAGGCAGTGAATAGTCCTCGCACGCTACGCCCCAGGGTGTTTAGGGCCAGAGTAAGCGCCCGGGCCGGGGATGCCATACAGGTCCGGGGCGGTGCTCTTGTGCCGACTTCGGTGTACGGCCTCCTCGAGCTCCTCCTCCTCCACCGATGGTGCTACACTGTCTTCCTCCTCTTCACGCGCTGCAGGGCGGGCCATATTGGGTGGAGTAAAGTTGGCCCACTGTGGGAATAGCGACGACAGAACCCCTCTCGTTGGAGTGTCTGCGTCAGTGATGGTGACCAAAGCCCGTAACCTACCGAGCACCATTCGGTAAGGTGTGCCATACGGGTCTTGGTCTATCCCCGCAATCATCTCGTTGTACGACTCGCCTCTCGCACGACCTATTTCCTCCTGCAGTCGCGTTCTCGCCTCGAAATAGACGTGGTTCAGTCAGTCTTCCTCCTCCTGCACCTTTTGTACCCGTCTGCGATAGTGGCTGTACTGGCGTCTCGCTTCAACGCAGATGGAACGCAGTTACGCGATCTCCCACGACCTTCAGTACACTTGCCGCCGCTGAGGGCGGCGCCTGGATCAGGGCATTGACGCGTCACAGAGCGTCGACGCCCTCTGCGCCCAGGATGCGACGTCTTCTGCAGACGCCAAGCACTGGGGAAGCCAGGATTTCAATATCGCGGCCTCCTCCAACAACCCCCTGTCCAGACGACCCAATTGCCACCGCGGTCCGTACTTTCGCGAGGACGAACTGGGGGTTGGTTGCACCGCTGAATGAGTGGAGATCTCGTACAAGATGTAAAGGTGATCTGAAAGAGTCTCCACATCATACAGCTCTCGCCAACCCCGAACACGACGCGCTAGGGCCGGACTTGCGAACGTTATATCCACGACAGATCCGCCCAGCCTACGCACACACGTGTTCTTCGTCCCCTGGTTAAGGACGGACAAACCGGTGGCAATTACCCACTCCGACAATGTTACACCACGTACATCCATCGTTGCGGAGCCCCACACGCTATACTTTGCGTTGAGATCGCCCGCGACCAACAACTCCGCCGGACGAAATCGTTCTAACATTTCCCCCAACCGAATGAGGAACTCCTCGAACTCCGCGAGAATTCGGTTGGGGGAAAAGTATACACCGACGACAACAACGTCACCGACTAGTGCCGCGACGTATCCCGCACCTTTCTCTATACGTGAGAAAGGCGGAGAGCCCGCAGCGACCTGGGTGATCACTGCTACCACCCCGGTGTTGTCGGCGACCCAATTGTCTCTGTCGGGAACGCTGTAAGGCTCCGCAACAACCGCCACCTGAACAGACCACTGTGCCAGGCTTTGGACCAATAAGTCCTGAGCCCTGGCGCAGTGGTTTATGTTCGCCGGCAACACACGGAGAGCCATTATTTGAACTCCATGTGTTGTACCTCCTCTCGTCCGGCTGAGGCATTTATTTGGACCACGGTCGGCCTCTTCCCTCCTTTTAATCCGCTCCTCCTCTTGCTGGAGGATCCGGCTTCCCACCGAGTGGTCTGCAGGCTGACCTGCCGCCCCGCAGACCGGGCAGTGAGGTGCGGCTGAGCACTGGTGTTGTTTGTGCCCGTCTTGGCCGCTCCTGAAGCACTGCATCGACCCGATATCACAGCCGCCAACTTTACTAATGACCTGCGCCACCTCCTCCGAAGTGGCCGAGTCATCCAATCCACTCACCCGTAACTCGGCACACTTCACCGGTCTTGCGACCAAGACTTCGCTAGCATCCAGGACTCCGCGCAGCCGCTGCGCAAGGACATCCGCCTTTTCGCCTCTACCGGCACCAAGGAACTCCAGAACCCTGGCACCAGTAGAGGCGACTCTGAGACGCAAGTCGGTGATGCCCAGGTCCTCCAGCTTGCCTCCTTTATTTGGGTCATCACATCGCGGTACGTTAGCTCCTTGCTTGCTGCGGCCGGCTGCAAAGTCGGCGTCACCGCCGCCGATCGAGGAGGATACAGAATCGGCTGTTTAGCAGCCTTTGGCTTCGCCTTCGCCTTCTGCGTTGGCTGCTTAGCCTAGGCTGCTGCCGCCTTCTTTTTTTACTTGCGCGCTACTACGCTCCAGCCTTCGGTTACGTCTGCCGGAGCGGGAGGCAACGGACGAGGCTCCGCTGGTGCGGCTTGAAGGGCTTTCTTTCCTTTCGCCTTCATGGTGCCCTGTTTCGTGACGGGCCTGGGTTGGAAGGCGTTACTAGGGTCGTCACGGTAGGCTCTGCGTCAACCCTCTGGACGGCTGCCTGCCACCTTCTGAAAGCCAAAGGATTGGCGGCGGACGAACTGGCTTTGCCGGAAGGAGCCTGTCCTCCAGCGCAGCCAGTCACGTGTTCAGTAATGTGCCCACCTACACCATTACTGACCGCGCCAATTCGTCCTCCTTTCCCTTTTGCTCAGGAGTTTGTCGTACGGCCCGGAAACGCTCGAATTCAGCCCTCATCGACATCTCCTTGCGCAACTCCGACAGCTCCTGTGACAAGCGACTGTTCGCCTCCTGCAACTGCGTAACCTCCTCACTGGCCGTTTTATTTACCAAAATCGTCACAGCTGTGTTGATGGCGCCAGCGGCCTCCTTAAGGGCTTTTGTAAAAGTGCCCTTAAGGTTGCCGGATCTGCACGCAACTTTATTTATAATGACCAAGCTGTCTGCGACCTGGAGCTGCAGATGTTAGGTGGGTACACCTTTTTTTTATTTATTTTTTTCGTGAGGAAATCCTGTTACGGATGCCGGCCCGAGTGGGGACTCGAGCTCGGTTATGTGGGACTCGCGGACTGGCAGATGTAGGCCGTCCGAATACCCACTAAAACATCACGGTGCTCCTCCTCAACCGCCACTGGCCGCGAGACGCGGGGACACTAGTCGTCCGCGAAACGCGGCGGCGGAAGCCTGCAAGGCACGTCGCGGAGTCAAGGGTGTGTGGTCACCCTCGACGGCCTGCTCGGAGTAGCGCGTGGGAGCAGTCCTGCGCGCGACTACTCGGGCCAGGTTAGTAGGTGGCCAGCTTCCCCAAACTGACTGCCCTCTGGCTCATTAGGGCGGAAGGCGGCGATCGTGTGCCGCCCTCCGGCGACCCAGTCTCTTACGGCGGATGGCGAGTTCGGCAATAGCCTCCCTCGCCCGTTCCGCCGACTCCTTCTCGAGCACCACAGCCTCGCAGAAGGAGGAAACCGCATCCCACGACGTCTCGCTGCCGGCCATGGCCTTGACCACGGCCGGCAGGGAGAGGTCGTCCCCTATGAGGTCGCGCAGAGCGCGACGTTGAGACGCCCAGGCTGTGCACACCTCCAACGTGTGCTGGGCCGTATCATCGAGGCAGTCGTCGCAGTGGTGGCATCACCCTCTGCGCACGTCGCAGCAGGGTGATATTGCGCCGATCCAGGGCGTCCGCCCACACGGGAGCACCGTAGAGGGCCATCGATGGGACCACTCCGGTGTACAGCCGCCGGCTCGAGGCGCTCGGCCCGGCGACATTGGGCAAAAGGCGCGCCAATGCCGCCGCCGTCTTCAACAGTTTCGGGGCCAAAGATGTAAAGTGGCCCCGGAAACTCCACCGACCGTCCAGAACATGTCCGAGGTATTTCATGCTCCTCGTGACGCCGATTTCGACGCCACCGATGATAATGTGGGCCCCAGATGGTGGGCCCTTTCGAGGAGCATGGAAATATAGAACCTCGGACTTGTTTAGAGCGACCTCCAAACCGAGCCGCCTGATGCGGCCCACGACTACGGCCACCCCGGCCGTAGCCAAGACGGCCGCCTCCCGATAGGTCCTCTGCTGCGCCACGTACTCTGCAGACCAGCGTATCATCGGCGTAACAGAGGACCTTAATCCCCCTCAGGGTGCCGCCTCGCAGCACCCAATCGTAGCCGATGTTCCAGAGGATCGGACCTAGCACCGATCCTTGTGGAACACCGGCTGACACGCCGAACTCCTCCTGTCCTCCTCCAGGAGCGGGAAAGGTCACAGACCTCCCGTGCAGGTAAGCCCCGATGACGCGGCGCAGGTGGTGACCGTGGTAAATAAGTGCCTCCTTAATGCACGGCCAGGGCAGGGAGTTAAAAGCGTTGGCGATGTTTAAAGACACCGCCAAGACTCCATCGCCTCGGGCAACCGCATCCTGCGCATAGGACTTTACCTCGAGTATGGCATCCACAGTCGAACGGCCACTGCGGAAGCCATACTGTTGGTCCGAGAGGTCCGGACCTGTCCCCTCCAATCGGTGTTGTAGCCTCCTCGCTACAACACGCTCGAAGAGCTTGGCGATCTCGCTCAAGAGCACGATGGGCCTGTAGGCGGAGGCAGAATCCGCCGGGCGACCCTCCTTCTTGATGAGGACTAACCTGCCTGTCTTCCACCGCAGGTGGGTACACCTAACATAACTCTACAACCAAAAAGAGGCTTTAAAAATTAAAGTAATCTCGAAAATATCGAAAAACCGGAAAATCCGGATTTTTCTGGAGTCAGTATCGAAAATACCGATTTCGCTGGAATGGTCCTATATTGCGACCCCTGGTCGCTACTCACTAGTTACTTTTACGTACGGGTAAAATATTATATAGGTCTAGTCAAAGTCATGAGGAATTGTCCCTAAACTAACAGTTACAAACCGTTCATGAAATGAAAAATCAATAATGTGTGGAAGGACAATGCCCATTCTTGGTATTGATTTTTCTCTTGCATTAAAATAAAAAAAATTAATATTATCTCAAATATATCAGGAAATGGTCATAATTGACCATTTCCTGATATATTTGAGATACAAGCATTCATCTTTCTTTCATTCTTCTTCTGTAATACCCACGTTTCGCTGCCGTATGACAGAGTCGGTACCAGAACTGCATTTTGCACGGCCAAACGCGCAGCTGTGCTGACGTTTCGCCGTCTCATCAATGTAGCTAAGGCTCCGTTAACCCTGTTACCGGCAGCAATACGCCTTTCCACATCCATCTCGTATCTTCCATCTCTACTGAACATACTTCCCAAGTATACCACTTAGATTTTTACTATAATTTATTATTTTCGTTATAAAAAATTTTCGTCGATGTACATTGGGTTCGTGTAAGATTTAAAGTCTAAAATATCGTGTAAAGAGACTTCAATTACTTCGTAAGTCTCGCCATTAACTTTGCGCTACTTTACAGGTGTACCACTCTTGGGGTGTATATATTTTATTTTTCTTTTAGAAGATCATTCTATTACGGCATGTACATTCACCTTCCTGCTGAGTATGCCCGTTTTTCTATGACATACATGCACTTTAAACTTTTTAGCAGCATACAAGTACATTAAAAATAGTGATCGCTTACGATTTTACGATGCGCTTACGATTTTGGTATTGCTGCAACTTTTGCTATATAATTATACAAGCAGCTAGCTACTTCGTAGTTCGTTCCCACATATAACATAATCCTCTTTTGTTTCCTATATCAAAAGTTGTGAAATTAAAACGTAAATGTTTATAGTAGAAAAAACTGGTTTCACCATTTGAGGTCGATAGATTTTTTTGGAAATTGAAAGTAACTGTTGAAACTTTTGTTGGCTCGGACTGTGCCAGCTTTTTGAATTTAAAAAATCAATATTGGATTCGTGAGCAGTGTTAGGGTTATTTTATATGCAGTGCAGATATCAAATTGATCCTTTTTAGGAACAAAGAAAAGTTCTTTGCAGTTTACATAAGTAGCAAACTCTTACGTTTTCTATACAATACAGGTTAATAAATAATTCTTTATAATAACGGATATTTGATATAGCATTAAAAACTTTTAAATCGACAAAGTAAACAAAGATCAATCGCGATCGTACGAGCAGCGATCAGTAAAAAACGCGTAAAATTGTCATCAGAAAATCTATTTTTCAGATAACCAGTATTATTTAAAATATTTATTAGCATATTTAGTTGTGTTATATTAATAACATAAGCTCAAGCGAATGTATTTCACCCACAGCCAAACACAGCTTCTGCCCGTTTCCGGAATGCAGCGAGGACGGCGACGACGACAGGTTACTGTTCCTTTATATTTGTGTTATTATGTTACTTCGAAATACAGCCCTGATTGAAGAAGGAGCCTCTTTATTTCGGCTTTTTGCATAAATGCATGGTGCAACTTACCAAATAAGGTTGATTTAATACTTTCCTGAGGCGCGCCGTCGGTCTCTCACAGCGTCTTAAAATATTGCCGTGATCGAATGCAAAATTTAAGAATAACAAAACTTTCTTTAAGCAATTTGGATATTAAAGATGAATCTTTGTAAAATATATTTATATAAAGCAGTTTAGTTTATATTTGTGTTGGGACTCTCTAAATGAGCATATATAATTCAGTAGTTCAAGATGAAAGCACCGTGGTTGTTTTTGGATTCTCTTGTTAAGGCAGAGTGTTGGCAAAGTGGATCAATATTCATATCAACCAATAGTCACAGTCACCTAATAACTAGACGTAGTGGAAAGTGAAATCACAAGAAATCTAATGGTATCTAAAACACTAGCAACTTTATTTCTCAACAAAAACACAGTATATGTGGGTTGAGCAGTCCACCTGAATATGATTTTACTCTGGAAAGCAGGTACTAAATCAGATATGATAGATAGCATTCAGACTTAATTGAAATGTTCATTATTTACAGATTCGAACAGAAAATAAGCTTTCAGAGTGCAAATATAGTACTATTTCAATAGTCGAAAGAATTTTCGTAGTATACTTGTGAATTAAGGGACGGGCTCAATTGTTAACTATTAAGTTAACTTGAAGTTGACAGATCGTCTGATCATCACTCTGACGGTGGTATATCTTTCAAGTGATACAAAGCCCACAACACCGGGACGTTATCTGTTATTCCAGGCCTCGGAGGCCTTATAACGTGGATCTAGATCTGTCCAAGTAGTCGGCCAATGTGCGCTCCACACCCCAGATGCCACTAAGGTCTCATCAGCTTTTTACTCCCAAAATGAGTGAGACACAAGAGACTGAGATACACTTTTCAAGGAAGTTATGTCTGAATGTGTGTTACACATAACAAATATCTATAAAAGTACACAGGACAGTCGTCACTATGTATACTTGTGCCTATAATTCTCTGGACCAAAGCACAAAGAGATTGTGGCACACAATAGTATCTACTATATACGTAACTTTAAATTTTAAAATTTAATACATTTTAATTTTAAACTTTTTATATAACCATTACCACGTGATGGTGTATCAGGACATCTAATATATTTTCGTATTGTACAAAATATTCATGTTATTTGAAAAACATAAATTATAATTTTTATAAGGAAATTAAAAATTAACTTTTATTATACGTTATATACGTAATAATAACCATGCAAGTTTTATTTAAGACTACATAGCGTCTACAACTCTACGCCCTTTGTCTGCTTACATCCTCTTTAGCAATAATAGACAAAAAGTCTTCCAATAACGCTGTGTGTTTCGAAGTAACCTGACATGGCTGTCGTGACGCGCGTTACAACAGCACACTTGTGTATGAAGAGACACACGTCGTTGAAGCGAGGTGCTTTCTGGTGATGTTTGATGACCTCCGTGAGGGCGATGGCAGCGCGGCGCCTCTCTAAAAGTGGAAGAGAGAAAAGTATTAAAGCGAGCTTGTTTATGTTGAAAGGCGACTTTAAGAGACTGCTTCTTCAATCAACACTGTGTGTTGCTTCATACACATAATAACTGTTTAATTATTCCTCAATGATATGATTCCTTTCATGACACTGAGGAATAATCAAAGTTCCCATATGAGTCCATTCAGAACTATCGTTAATTCTTTACTTACTCCTTAAAAAATCCATAATAAATAATTATACGTCATATATCTTGCAACGTACAATCTAATATCACTAAACGTCACAAAATAAATATTTTATCATTATTAAATTATCAGCATAATGCCATATCAGGGAATCACACAGCAGCGTAGGCAGAGGGAACCTAGCCTAACCTTAAGACGCTCAGTTTTCCACTTCCCGCCAAATTCTGGAAGCATTGCGTGTTGAATGGCGGAGCTCATTGTAACGCTTTGCCTTTTGCTTCCTCGAGTGGGGATCGAACCCGCAACCGGTCGCGTTCACAGTCGCACTTTGTGCCCCTGCGCTATATTTATTTAAATTTATAAGCAAACTTATATTACAGTATTCTTGTTACAGTTCGCAGTATAGCACTTTAAACTTACAACATGATAAGGAACGCGATCGACAAGAGCGATCGAGAAGAAAAAACAATAATGCTGCGCCTATTGTAACTAAAGTGAGTTTAATCACCACTGTTTTATATACGTATTTTATAAATATTTTTTTATCTGTACGCTTTTTAAATAACAAATTATTGTGTATACATTTACATTTCACGCATCAAAATATTATTAAAGATATTTTTTTAAACAAGTGAGTGGTGTTGTTCTATGTTATTAATAAGTACTCCTGACCTCCACCGCCATCTTAAAGCGACAGCGACATAAAAATTACTTCACCTGTCACAATACTGATGTAATGTCACCATTTCATCATTGTCATTTTAAACCTAAATTAGACACAAAAATACGTTATTTATTTAAATCTTAAAAAAAAAATGCTATTTAGTAAAAGGAATCCCAAACTTTATCGACTTTCTCTTAAACAGATATATGTATCGGTTTTTTAATTTCCCGGTTTACATTTTTTTATGCTCAAAATTCTGTAGCTATTTGTAGCTCCATCCTCCACGTCCCGCCGTTCCGGACGTGTCATGTTGGGTAGCAGTGTTCAACGCCGCATTCCTCGCCACTCGACACACCAGCGGGGACGTACTGGTGCGCGTCGCCTGCGGGCACGTGGGGACGTACTATCAGTGCGTTCTCTCGTGGCGGATAGAACGTTGCAGCAGCCCTCGTAAGGGCTGGCAGGGACTTGGACCCACAACCTTTAGCTCGGTTGACCTTCGTAAAACACAGTATCACAGATACTGGAGGAAGATCACGTAAAAGCATGAGGAGCTCCCGGAGAGCATGTATGAGGAGGTTGATGACAGTGGACGAGGCGAAAGAGGTATGTAGAGACCGTAGAGTTTGGCGCTCTGTTCTCTCTGACTACCCCGATAGATATAAGCGTGAAGCTAAGTTAAATTAAAAATTCTGTAGATGGCGTCAGATTCTCAAGTGGGCATGTCCGTTTGACCCCATCCTTCGACCATGTTTACACAGTTTTTTGTTTTCACTAAATATTTTTGGTATTTATTATTTTTTTCTTAATATTATGTATTTGTTTCAAGAGCGTCAAGATTTTATTGACGCCGCTGAGTCCCACCTTGTGTAAATGGTTAGAAGAGAGGACGGACAGCGTAAGTTATATATTATTATATATTATTATTAGACAAGTTTGAAGACAAGACAAGGTACAAACGGGTACCTACTGTTCGCGACTCGTAACCACTTATTAATTAGACCCAAAATAATTTTATTAGAAATAAATTAAAAAAATTCAACATAAAAAATATAAATTCTTCTACGTCGGACAACACAAACAACAAGCGTCGAGTGCACAGGTCACAGGTCACAGGTCACAGGTCAGGTGTTTCTACTATCCCGTCAAGTTCAATTTACAATTCTGTATTCTTTTACAGTGATAGTAGCGCCGACTTACTGTTACTTTTAATATATTAAATATGTGACGCCGCTATCGATGCGCAAGATGTGGGCTGATTGTCAAAATACAGCATATACCGGCTCAGGCCTACCAAATGACGTTCTGTATATAAATAATGAACACTCGCACCGTACTCCTCTCAGGGCTCGGTGCGTGTTGGAATATTTAATAAAATTAAATAATGAATAGAACGCTCAGTTTTAACATCGTCTAAATCCTGTTACCACTTCCGTCTCTATATTTCTTTTAGTCATAGTGCTGAAAAATATAAGAATTTTATTACATACGTAGAACATAAATATTGAATCGTTTGTAATAGGTTCAGTAGCGAGCAGTAGGCAGCGCTAAACGCCCGTTATGATTACAGAGGTTGCCGGCCGGCGTCGTCACTGCTGCTGTTGGAGCACGTTGAAGGCACAAACAAACAACTACATTTAAGGTAAGCCTTCATTAATTTCAATTTAATTCACATATTTTTACAACATAACATATTTTTTCATAAATGTGGACTAACAAGATTTTTTTATATTTGTAATCAGTCTAACGCTCCACTCAATTCCACGTCACGTTTCTTAATAAAACTTATTTTAAAAACCACCCATTTTTTTATCAGCTTCACGCTGTATCCCGCACGCAGGAGGGTAGGCAGAGGGAACCTAGTGTTAAGACAAATTGTTCCCCATTTTGGCTGAAGCCAGTCTTGGCACAGGGTCACAAAGTGTGATCGTAAAATCGACTGGTTGTGGGTTCGATCCCCACTCGAGGAAATGCAATATTTACTTACATTTATACTTTAATTTTTCGCTCTGGTCTCGAGGCAAAGCGCGGTGTTGAGTTCCGCCACACGCAATGCCTTCAGAACTTAATTTATAATAACGAGAGAGAAAACTGGTATTTCGTTTAAAAAAGTAGCAAATAAATTGAGTTCATAACGAATTAATATTTCAGGTTTGAATGGCGGCAACTATAAGAGAAGAATAAATATTGACAGCCCTCTTGCATAGTTCTATCGCTACTACTATAATAATAAACCAATGAACATACGTCCTTGCTCTTACAATATAGAATTCAGAATACATCACAATTTTCACAAAAAAATGTGAAAATACTTATTGATAACTTCGAGATAAGATAACACGCTTTGGAATTAAATTTCAAAAGCGTCATTGTATAAAATATATTGTAATTGTAAGTTTACAACAAACAGTCTGCTCTGGTGACTCCCGTTCGTATTCAAAAATATATAAATTTAAGTGACTCTTGTTCTACCTGGTACGCTCTATCCTCTTAAATCTTAAAGTAAGTAAAATTATTGTCCATTGTAGTAGATTTAAAATTAAATAAACATATTAACAATTAAAATTTAAAATCATATAAATTAATTAGTTATCCTAAATAATTTATATCTAACAAGAATATTTCCTGTAACAATATTATACAGCACACACGTATTATTTACATACTCGTATATTCTATATTTGAACGAATTTATTGTATATATTGCACATTAGTAAATACTTACAGATTCGCGAAGGTCGTCCTGAGGGAGATCTGGTGTCGTGACTCTCCGTGAGACGACGTCCTCTGAAGTGTCCGCGTCTAGGTTGTTGTATGTCTTGATCTGTCCTCCAAGGTGTATAATATACTCGTATATATAAAATAATATGTACGAAAATATATTTTTTGTATTTAACTTTTAAATTGTACCAAAATGTTGTTAGATAGAAAATACATTATACCTTTAAATAAGGGTACTTTAGACTAAATATTTTTAACATAATCTTTATTATGCTAATGTCTGGCGGAGTATTTTTGTATGTAAATTAGGTTGTTGTAAAAAGATGTACAATCTTGATTGACTGCTAATATTTATTACAACTTTATTCTTCTATATAATCTCTCAATATCGGCGATCCCAGCCGGTCCTATCCAGGGCCGCACCCGCATCCCGGGCATCACACACGCCACCCGACACGCCATATACGGGACAACACCAATAGTTACGTGGAGTGCAAGAAACGGGATGGAACCAGACATGACTGTGTGACTGAGGACAAGTGAGACGGTAATTGAGGTATATAGACACTAGCGTTTGGCGCTCCGTTCTCTGTCGCTAAGGTATCCCCAAGGACGGAACCGGGAACGGAAACACATCCCGTTTTGCGAAATAGCACAAACATTGGGACGGTCGAATATTGTCATAAATAACCAAATGGAATAATCCAAAATAAGGGTCACGTTAGGAATAAATCGTGAAACTAAAAAACAGAATATCAAAATGTTTTAAAGATTTTTATATTTTTTTTATATCATTCACATATTTATTTTACTAACATTAAGTCCACCATTCGAGTAATATTTAGACTTTAATTGGTCTTAGCATAGACTACAGTATAATCTGTGAGTAATATGTACTCATTTTTAATACAAACATGAGCACTATTTTTGTATATAACTTTATAAATTTCTTGTATATTGTACATTATTGTACTTTCGTACAATTTGGTAGATGTGTTTATATTTTATATTACTGCAACTGTCCTGTATAATAATAAAAAGATAAAAGATTAAGCTACCACTATTAAAATATACATATATGATAGGTACGTGTATAGGTCAGAATAACCCCCCCCCCCCCCCCTCTGCCTCTGGATAGCCTCTCGCAAGAGGCGGGTAGCTTCCCGCCAGAGGCGGGTATTCCAGTAATTTGGTGTACCTTTGTGTAAGTCTCAATTATAAGTCACTATTGTATATAAATATATAGATAAGTGTATACTAACCCGCTCGGGATACAACGTGAAGCTATGTACGTATGTAAATATATGTATATAATATATAAATATTTTTTTTATATAAACAAAATTACTTAAATATTGGTGTAAACTTGTTTCATATGTGATATATGTAAATACGTAATATAAGAAATGTAATAAAATTATTGAACTATAACTTTGTATGTATATATATTTTCTTAATAAAAATGTTTAATTAGTTATATAAAGATTCGAAGGCCTAATGTAAATGCCGCCTATAATAAAATTAACTATTGCTATTTAACCATATAAATATGTGTAAATAAAAAAAATCGGTCAAATGTGAGTCAATCTTACACATTGAGGGTTCTGTTCTAATTTCATGATTCTAAATCATAGTAAATGTGACTTATAAAAGTCGACAAATTTTACGGAATATGCACTCGTTTTCACAAATAACCTATATTTGTAATTTTTTTTCTATGATATAATTTTTTCTATAAATATAATATAACACTGAATGCCAATATGTAATAAATAATTTTAATTATGATATGTACTTATATCACTATTTCACCATATCAAATATCAATGTTACATACTCATACGCACATACACGCACGTGGTGCATACACAAGTAAGTATTTGTGTCAGTAAGTTATTGAAATGGATGTTGTTAGATTGTCTATAATTCTGTTGACATTTTATTCTTCATGTAGGATGAGGGTGAGCAGAAAGAACTTACGTCTGGATTAATCTAAACAGTGTGTTGAATGGCGAAACTCAACGCCGCATACATATTTTGTATACCTAATGTATGTAAATGTTTTGAGGGCTGAGGAGGTTCACATATGAGTAAGATTGTAATAAAATGACTGAACTGTCGCTATTAAATTGTTTACCTAAGCGTATGTACACACAATGTTGTAAAAACTAAATGTAAGTTTGATCGACACACTGTCGAAGGCCTGATATATGACCAGGTGTTGTGTCTTTACTTTCGTCTAAAATAAGTAAAATGGTTGACCTCTTTACATATCAAGTTGATGTGTAAATATGGATATGGCAAGGTGTAGGGTATTTCTTGAGACTGGCATTTATATTTGAATGTTTATTTTTGTAAAATAATGCTTAATTTAAAATATAAATATGCTCACACTCTTATAGTTTTATTGGTCTGTTTGTGACGCAATCAGGGCCAAACCGCTTATCCGATTGTGAAAAAAAATGATATAGAGATACTTGAGGGTCTTGGTATGGACATAGGCTACTTTTTTTCATATTTATAATATATTCGATATAAACAATTTTCGATAAAAACATCAAGTACGAAACTATTCAAATACGACCTTATCCAGACCATAGAGTCGATTCTTGAAAGTCGAGATACTTGATGATTTTTTAATATTAATAAATGTACTATAAAGAATGTTATTGCTGCATGAAGTGTGACTGTAAAATCGACTGGTTGTGGGTTCGATTCCCACTCGAGGAAATGAAATATTTACTTAAATTTATATTTCCATTTCTTCGCTTTGGTGTCGAGGCTAAGCGCGGCGTTGAGTTCTGCCACTCAACACGCAATGCCTCCAGAATTTGGAAGAAAGTGGGGAATGGAGTGTCTTAACACTAGGTTCCCTCTGCCTACCCTGCCGTGTGCGGGATACAGCGTGAAGCTGATATATAAGAATGTTGTTAATAATGGTACTGTTGTAGTGTCATGTTTTAACATCATCCCTTTGCTAAAATGTTTATTTATTTTCTTTTTCGAACGGGTTGACACCCGTTCAATATTAATATTCAACTAATTAAAGGGGAATGCCAATCACACACTAGCGGTCTTATTAATAAAAATTGCTTATTCGTCTCTTACTCCAAAGTTACACCGGGAGTAGTTGATTCTAGATTAGTCACGGAATAGCTACGTGTTAATAACGGTATTATTAAATATGAAGAAGTCTTAGAGTAACAATACCATTTTTTTTTTACCACTGAGATTAAGGTGTATGTAATGGCAGCCCACTGATGTAAAAAGTAAATAGAATGAACAAAATGACCTGATCGAATGAAAACACACTGACAGTTAGGTAAGTTTTTAAATTTGACATTTTTAATTGATATATGTGATAGTGAAGCGTTGTTTTGAAACCAGAACATTATCAATAATCATTTAAAAATGAGCATAAAACAGAAACGCAGTCGTTCCATTAACTGCAGGCCCTGTCGACTTCCTAAGGGGCATGTGCGATACAGCGTGAAGCTGATAATAATAAAATTAAATAAATCAGCTTCACTTCAATCAGCTATATCCCGCACACAGCAGGGTAGGCAGAGGGAACTTAGTGTTAAGACACTCCTTTCCCCACTTTCTACCGAAATCTGGAGGCATTGCATGTTGAGTGGTGGAACTCGACACTGCACTTTACATCAACACCAGAGAGAAGAAATGGAAATATAAATTTAAATAAAAAATAAATATTTCTTTTCCTCAAGTGGGGATCGAACCCACAGCCCAGTAGATTTTACAGTCACACTTTGTGCCCCTGCGATATGGCTGGCCTCAAGTTTGGCTGGTTTCCAGTTACTAATAATTAAATAAAACTTGTAATATTTTTTTTAAATTAAAATGCTATTTATTACATTATAGGTCGAGCGAAATGGAAACATATGGAACATTTCTTCCAAAAAGACGGGTGATGGAAATTTTGTTTTTGCACCCAAATTAAAACAGGACCATATATGGCTAAATGCCAAGCAGACAATGGGAATGACCCAGCCCGCTCGACAGTTGTAAGCCGAGGTTCGAGCCCCGCAGGGGGCGCCCTTACAGTCGTCGACCCCTCTCAAGCAGCCAGGTAGTGCTTGCATTTCTTCTGGGACAGAGTACCCTCTCCCATACCCACCCGGTGTCGCTGTAAAGGCCAATAGGGCTAACAGCATTTACCTCAAGTGCGAAAAAAAAAAAAGACAATGGGAGTGAAACTTGATAAGTTCTAAGTCATGTTCAAGGTTTGTTTTAATTGCCTAACCTGAAAATATGTCTGGATTTTTATTAAAGAGCCTTGGCAATAAATGCAAACTTTGTTCTCAAAAGTTTTAAAATTTAAAAAATTGTTAAAAAGGAATATAGATATATTAAAAAATAAGTAATAGAATAATTATGTTAGAATTAATTTGACCAACACTATTAAGTTCATACTACTTATTTCATAATTTTTATCATTATCATCAAAAAATCAACAATACAACACAATGCTTAATTAAAATATTTATGTAATTTAAATAGAATAGTAAACAGCAATGATTTTGTTCATTCTTTATTTGAAGTCCAGGTCAAATTTCAAGAATGTAACTGCCTACAATGTTATAAGTTAATAAATATATAAATTATGATTATTTTACAGATTACAATCCATTTAACTTATATAAATGTTAATTATTGTTTCTAACATAAAAGGGCAAGTTTGTCTTGTTGCAATAATATTGTCTTTATCACTATTTTATTTGATTTGCAAGAATACTATTTGTATTATTATTATACCAGAAATGATTCACTCCTTCAAAATCATTTGGAAGTATTTTTGTTTAAATTAAATAATGATATTTTTAATTGATTTTGAAAGATTTGTCCCCCGTTTTTTTGTATGAAGTGAATATTCTTCCCTTTGGGTATATGTGCTCTGTGATTAACTGGGACGAAGAAGAAAAGGTAAGCACGTTGCAATATTTTAATCTATAAAAAGTATAATTAACAATTTTAGTAATGCTTAATTATTGTTTCAGCAATTATTTCGCGCAGTGTTTAAAGAATTTGCTTCGGTAATCGAGAATAAGGCTTTAGATAATAATACAAACAAATTAAAAAGCAACGCTTGGGAGGAAGTCCACAAAAAGTAAAATTTGTCTAAATTCTGATTTTATTAATATAATTAATCACTCGCGCTGTTTGTTAGCTATTAATCATACAAAATATTATTTTTTATCCATTCCAGGTTTAATGAGTTAAATGGGCGATTACGCTCTTTAAGCCAGCTAAAAATACAATGGAAAAGTATGAAAATAAAAGCCCGAAAAGACATGGGCTCATTTAAACAAGCTATTAATAAAACTGGTGGTGGTGCAAGACCCCAAACTCCCAGTAATGATACGATTACAATAAGTGATCTCTTAAATCCTGCAGAATTATTAAGAGATGAAAATATTTATGATTCTAATGGAATCGTAAGTATATTTTAATTTATGTTTTCCCATTGTGGTATGCATGTTGTATTTTATTTAATGAGTAGTAAGTAGAATACTCAGTATATTATACAATATGTATAAGGTTTACTTATTCATAATCACATGAAACACACATTAAACACCTGTCTAGTATTTCTGACCACATATATATATATTTTTCTTCTTGTAGACTTTAACTGCATCATCAAGTAAAAATTTAAGTGCCAGTGAGACACAAATCTTTACATTACAGGTCAGTTTGTAATAAGCAATATAAAGCAATATTAAGTATTTATCTACAGTACATAATATTTTTTTTCCTTTTCTTGACTTGACTGTATGTGAAAACATACATTCAGAAAACCAGGAGGCTGGTGTAAGTTACTTTCATAAACAGTGTATCAGTTAATAGTAAAGCAAAAGATATTGCATGTGAAATATGTATTAACATTAATTTTGTGTTTTAGAGCATGAGTTTGGTAACTGTGATAGAAGACCACATATCTGCAGCCAACAGTCAAAAGAGCCTGAATCTGTTGTCAGGCAAGATACAATTGCACAAGAAGCAATTACTCCAAAAAATGTATGCAAACATTTTATCTTTTATTTACATATGGAAAGAATAAGCAAATGATGACTCTTCTATTTCTATTTACAGAAATTCAAGCGCATAAAAAAATAAAACAAAACCTCAAAAGCACCTTCTTGTTCTGCAAAGGTAAATTAATATGAATGCAAAAGTTACACTAGTTATTTATTAGTTCATTACATAACAATATTAAGTTGATAATACCTAATTAAAATTTTGATAAGTTGGAGCGCTGCCAAGATTCAGGTTCTGGAGGAGCGTCCCTTACGCTGTTACAGATGCAGCACTTGATCGTGCTCGGCTACAGTGTCCAATTTTTAGAGAGCATCTATGCTTCCGTTGCGGTTGTGAGGGTCAGAAGTCTTACACTTATCGCGCCGAGCCTCATTGCATGATATGTAAAGATGCAAAAAGACCATCCGGACACTTATTGGTCACCCATAATCCCCGCTGTTGTTGTCATTGCATCTGGCAGCATCAATAGTACTCCCCTCACAACAGCAGTTTTGCGGATTTTGAGCTATTTCTTGACTCCGTCAGAGTCGCGGTTAGTCGACAGTTGCCGAAGAAAGTCATTGTTCTCAGTGACTTTAATGCTAAGTCTTGTGCGTGGGGGAACCCAACAACAAGCACTAAGAGTAAAGCTATTCAAGTGTGGGCTCTGCTCTCCGGATTGTCTCGGTTCGGTTTTTCGGTTCAAATCCTATACAACTCCCTCGAAACGCTTGGGGGAGTTAAAGTTCGTATGTATGTATTGTTTTCACACAAAAACTACCGGACCGATTCTAAGAATTCTTTCACCATTAGAAAGCTGTATCTTTACTGACAAACATAGGCTATATTACATGTCCAAAACAATTAGGCATCCCGAATAAGAAAGCGATAATGTAGCCCAAGGTGAAATTGTCATAAAAAATCTGTCATCGCGTGCGCTGCGGAAACTATTGATGATAGAACAAAACAATGTTTTACAGTATTATAGAATGCATCAATATCCATAAAAAAAACTCCGCGATACCGTATTACTACTGTAGTTATGCCAATATATCTACTTTTTTACAATTTAAAAGTTGATAAAAGTGCCGACGATAATCAAACCATATTATTCATACCACTGCATTAATCCTTATCCCATTAAATGATATTTTAATAAAAATAATTTCAATAACTTTAAAATATTTTTTAAATTATTAAATTCGCACAACCATTCAAAAGATATAACGAATTTAAAAATATTAATCTTAAGAAAATTACGTAATAATAAAATAATGCGGTATGTATGTCGGGGGTGAGGGAGAGGTGCATATCGATATCTATATAAAAACTATCGAAGCTACTGGACCGAAAATAATTTTTCCATTAGACGATTAACGTATGTAAAAAGTACAAATAAATGAGCTGTGAAAATTATTAACAGAAGAGCAAAGTTAAGTTATAAAACTAGTTTTATAGAGGACAACAATATCTACAAAAAAGTTCTCGATACCATATTAATATGTCTAACTGTTGGAGAGAGTCACGACACTTTAGCTAATTTTTATTAGAAAATGTGCAAACTAACTAGAACGGAGCCGCCATCGTAGTACAAGTAAGAAAATGAGTGAGAAAATCATGTGCAATTCCTCTATAGAATATACTATTTTATATCGTATGTGTTATCGCGTAGTATAACTATTTTTTCAATTACTAGGTATTTAACGTACAATATCGATACTAATATAATAAAGCGGAAGACTTTGTTTGTTTGTTTAAACTTTAAACGCTTTAAGATCTCTAAATCTACTGCTCCGATATACTTTTTTTGTTTTGTATGAAAGCCAAATTCTTCAGAAGTGCTATAGCTTAATATAACATTACTGTGTAAGTCTTAGTTAGCCTTAAATACCGAAATAACAATAGCAAGAAATGGTATCGAATTTCTATGATTAAAATATTAAACTTATTAGATCTAAAAAAAAGTCCGCGACACCGTATTTCTTATAAATAAGTTACTTTGAGACATTTTATGACAAAAAATAATTGAAATTTGTAAGGAGATATTTCATCGATATTTATTTAGCATGTATGTTGAAACTTACGAGCGAATGTTATTTTATCATCATTTTAAATTTAATGAAGATAATCTTCGGCTTTTATAGTATGTAGTTTGGAAGTATACTTTTCGAGTAAATGTAAAACTAAAATAATTCAAGTCAGTTAGCCTAATGCAGCGTAATAAAATTGCTATGGTAGGTGAAACGCGGGCGAAGCCGCGAGTGGGCCGCTAGTACTATATACTCATATAGTGATAAGATAAGATTACAGTATTTTAATTATTTTATAATATTAATGTATATCTTAAATATTTCTACTATTATTATATTCTCTGAAATAATCAATAAGCTGTTGTGTCGCCTGTACAAGTCGCAGAGGCACTCGAGGGAGAGAGTAGGAGTGTTGAAAAAAAAGAACATGCAGGAAGATCTCAAACAAACATCCTAGAGCGTTCAACAAAGACTGCTACGGTTGCGGTCTGGTAATAGTTCAGGGCGGGGCGACAATGTATAATTATAGAAGAGAGGAAGATAGGACGCCCTCTTGGCTTAGCTTCGGGAAAACTCCGAGGTATAACAATGCAATATTTTCAAGTTTCCAATTACTTAAATAACCTTCTTCCTCACGATCACAACGCTTAAGGGTTCTAACCACTAGTGACTAGACACAACACCAGCCAGAGCATTATTCAATAAATATATAGATAAAAGGTGTTTTGAGTAGTCAGTTACACCATTTGGGATAAAAATCTAATTTAACGAAAACGACAAAATGATAAAAGCAATGTTTTGCTAAAATGTTTGCCGAAGCACCAAAACCTGAAATAATATAAAAACTGCTTCAAACAGATGGCATTTATTAGAAAAATTACTCCTTGTAACAATGGTGCTCCTCAAAAAAAAAAATGTATATTTCTATGTTCAATGCAAATCTCTATATATAATAAAAGGATAGAAAAGTCAATTCTGTACATGAAAGATATAAAAAAAATAAAAATCAGGTCGGTTTATATGTCGATTATAGAAGCTAAAAAACCACTCAGCAGAATTCTTGTCTGTCCGTCTGTCTGTTTATTTGTTCGTCAATCACGCAAAAACTACCGGACAGAAATTGATGAATTTTTGCATGGTATTAGCCTAGGGTCCCAAGGTACATTTTCTTTTGGTTTCATTCCCAATTTCGTGATAGTTTTTTTTTT
>DWMY01000496.1:0-24029 GCA_018249775.1 Heliconius hecalesia formosus | reverse complement strand
ATCGTCTATATGATTCTAAACTATTTTGAAAGAGATACTATGTAATTGCAATAAGTGATATGTATCACCTACTAACAATACTTCACACTAGTTTCCTTCCAATAGGGGCCGTCACTAACAAGCGAGTACCACCGATTGACACAATTCCACTGCTTTTATAATTATTTTTTCCACCTAAATCTACCCACTTTTACATGAGTACGCTAACAATATATATATATATATATATATATATATATATATATATATATATATATATATATATATATATATATATATATATATTGTTAGCGTACTCATGTAATAGTATATATATATATTTATATATATATATAACTAATTTTGGCAAACAAAGGAAGGAAAATATAAACATTTTTCCTTGACATAGTCGAGCCCAAAATTCGGACAAATAATAAACATTTATATCTCGGATTATATGATATATATGGATCGAATGACGGGGTCCAATAATTATCTTTACTTCTAGTATATATTATCAGGCTGCTTCAGCTAGAAGCGTTTTTCGTTCAGCTTCACACTGTATCCTGCGCACAGCAAAGTAGGCAGAGGGAACCTAATGTTAAAACACTCCGTTCTCCATTTTCCGCTGAATTCTGGATGCATTGCGGGTTGAGTGGGCGAACTCAACGCCGCGCTTTGCCTAAACACCGGAGCGAAAAAATGAAAATATTCAATATGTCCTTTTCCTCGAGTGGGCATCGAACCCACAACCCACAAGATATACCTCGGGCACTCGGATGTGTCAAATATAATTTATAATTAGTGAAATAACTCGAGCAAACCTACTAATAGCTATACCATAAAGAACTTATATGTTTATGTTTCAGGGAATCCTTATCTACGACTTAACCAATTCTGGAGCCTCTGCTAACGTTACTTCGGGAGGCCTAGGATACTCTTACGTCAATATACGTATGAAAAGCGACCGAGGACACGCATTACATTACGATATAAACATTTATGCTTAAGCTTCTCAATAGATATTAATTATTGATTATATTATTATAAAAAAATTATGCATGTTTTATTTATTTGTAAAAAAGATATTTTATAATCTGTAAGCTGAAAATAATTCATTTCAAAATATTATTTTTCTTTTAGCTTGACGATGTATCCCGTACATAGCAGGGTGGGCAAAGAAAAATCCTTTAGGTATTGCGTGTTGAAAGGCGGAACTCAACACCACTCTTAAACGCAATGTCTCGTAAACTGAACGGATATTCGATAAGGGAGTGTCGTTCAGATTCACTTTCTGCCGAATTCTGAAGTCATTGCGTGTTGAGTATGACTAATAATAATAAAACATAAAATTTCATTTGCATTACTATAGAAAATCGAGATGTCCTTAGACGATACACAGTATTTAAAATCAGCAACAATTCACTGGTTTAACAGTTACAAGTGAACAAAGGGACGGACATACATACTTGTACGCTAAAATCATAATCCTTCTTTTGGACTTCATTTTGAGTGTACCTACTACAAAAAAATTATATTGAGGCCAGTCGTGGCGCAGGGGAACAAAGTGTGACTGTAAAACTGACTGGTTGTGGGTTCGATCCCCACTCGAGGAGATGAAATATTTATTTAAATGTAGCTTTCCATTTCTTTGCTCTGGTGTCGAGGCAAATTCGGCAGAAAATGGGGAATAGAGTGTTTTAACACTAGGCATGCACTGCATAGGTTCCCTATGCCTACCCTGCTGTGTGCGGGATACAGCGTGAAGCTGATTGTTTGATATTATTTCCAGTTTCATACTTCCACACAATCTCGAAAAAGTTAATAATCTAGACAAACGGACAGTCAGATAACAAATTAATCCTATAACAATTCCGTTTTTGCCTTTTGAGATAAGACCCTAAAAAAATCTACGTTAAATAAAACAATATCTATCTACGACCAATCATAATATTTCACGTACGAATGAATATTATAGTGTTTAAAATATTTGATAAGATATTTGAGATTCCGAGACGGGTGCCGTTTCAAATGGGAATTCATCGGCGGCGTCTCTCGCATATCTCGACGCTTTGAAAAATATATATTGCGTGTGTTTTACGTTCAGTCGTATGGAGATTTTTTTTACATTTTGTATAATATATACCTGGAGGGGCCAGTCGTGGCGCAATGGCAAGCGTGTGACTGTAAATGCAACAGGTTGTGGATTCGATTCCCACTCGAAAGTGTTGATATTTTTATTCTTTTGTTCTGTTTTCGAGGCAAAGTGCGGCGTTATGTTCCGCCACTCAACACGCAATGGCTCCAGAATTCGCCGGAAAGTGGGGAGCGGAGTGACTTAACACTAAACTCTCACTTATGTTACATTTTGTGGTGTTTGTGTTGAACTAACAATTACACTTTTCTCGTTTAGTAAGATAAGTAGAAGAAAAGAATTATAATAAATACACTTTGTTGCCTTAAAATGTACACATAACATACAAACATAAAAATAAGTGATATAAAGTGTGAAAAAGTCTATGACAATAAAAATTTCACCATTTTTTTAAAAAAATATTTACTTCAAGCAAGTTAAGAATTATATTTATATTGTAATTCAAAATACAATAATTTCAAATTCAGTTTCATAGATTTTATTAGACCATTCCGCAAAAAAAATAAACCGTATTAAAAAACCAGTGCGAGTTGGCAACTTTACTTTGCGGACCTATGCACTCCTTTTGTATGAAATTAATTACAATTATAAATTTGTAAAACCAATAAATTTTCACTTTTCTCAATTTTCCCTTTATCTGTGCTATAAGACTAAGAGATAGCTTCGTACCACATTTAAAGATTCCGAGTTCACGGGAAGTATCCTCTCTCTAGATTTTGATTCCCTTGTGAGTTTCGAAAATTTGCGGAAATTTGCGGCATAAACGGGTGTATCTTTTGATTACGTTGGCTGAGAAATTTGACAGGTTCAAGAGACAGTAGACTTGAGTATTTTATATAAATTTCAGCTTGATACCTCCACGAGTTCCTGATAAAAAGGTGAGACGGGCGAACGAACTACAAAAAGATTATCGAATTTTTCCGAAGTGTTCCGTTTCTTCTTTTCAAAGTACGGATCCCTAAAAATAACTTATAATATTACTCTCTTCTTCCACAACAAAAATACAACAGAAAAATGCGTGATAATAAAAGCGAGCTTTCAAATATAAGCGCATTCGCCAAGTCCCTGTAAAAAGGTCTTACGTAAAACATTATCATTTATCTGTCCAACAATTTTTCAGTTTTCGCGCCATATGCGCCGCGATACAAAAGGAACTTATAAATCAAGTGGGAAAAGACGCCCGTTGTCTTATTTTACTATCACTTTAAAAATGCACGCGAAAATTTTATTGTGACAATATGTACGCAATATGCTAGCGTAATATATTCTAAGAGATTTTTTTATATACCCAGTCGTGGCGCAGAAATACCAGCGTGTTACTGTAAGCGCGACAGCTTATGGGTTTGATTCCCACTTGAGGAAATGAAATATTTAATTATTTCATTTCTTCGCACTGGTGTAGAGGCAAAGCGCGGCGTTGAATTCTGTAACTCAATATATAATGCCTCCAGAATTCGGTGGAAAGTTGGGAATAGAAGTATCTTATTGAGAACGGAGTGTCACTCGACACTTGATTCCCAGGTTCTCTCTGCCTACCTAGCATATGCAGCAAACACTGTGAAACTAAAAAAAACTGTATGCTTCTTTAAATACATATTAAAATACTTTACATAACTAATTGAATGTTTCGCAATAAGTGTAGGTACTCGTAGGCATGTAATAAAACATTTTCGCAAAATATTCATATACTTATTAAGAAAACGTATATTTTTTTTGACTTAGCTGGATTTGAACCCGGGCCTCTTTGGAAACAGTCCAAGAAGTCCGTCCAAAGAAGCGCGGGTTGTAATCCCTTGTTTTTTTAAGTGTTCTTAAGTATTTTTCTTTCTTAAGTGTGGAATAACACTTTAAAAATGTTTTAAAATATTTATATATTTAACACTTTAAAGATAAATGTTACTAAAAGTCAACTTTAAGAGATTTATATGAAGAGATTTATATTGATTTCAATTATATTATTATTTTTGCGTTTAGCTAAGGTATTTTTAAGCAATATTGCCCAAAAATGTGTTTTTTGTCACAATTTTACTTTACCTAACTATTTACAAGAAACTTAAAAATTAATTAACTTTAAATTAATATTGATAAAAAATATTTAAAAAAAAATAGAACTTTCAATATTTACCTTACATACCCAATGGAAGAGCAGCACAGCTTTTGACGACAAACGGGGCGGCGTTGGATTCAATTCCTACTATGTTATAATAATTTATGATTCACTACCAATACTGGGAAATTTTAACGTTCAATTGACTCTTTTTTTATCTTTAAAAACGTGCAGATTAATCTCGAGTAAACAAAATCTTTTAGAAAACCTAAAAATGTCTTAAAACACTCGAGGCAAGTGCCGAAAAGACAACCGGAAGGATATTCTTAGTGGGTATCAGGCTGTAAGTGCACTTCCGGCGGACGACAAAGGCACCGGATGCGTCAATTTGACACCATCTTGAACATAAGAAAGGATTTTGATAGATAGATCTTGACCTGTTTTGTGATATTATACGTATTTCGTGTGATGTTACATGTTTCGAGATAAAGAAGACATTTAGAAAGGCTTACATGTAATGAGACCAGAGGCCCAAGCGTGTAGCTGTAAACGAAACAGATTGTGGGTTCGATTCCACTCGAGGAAATGAAATATTTAATATTTTCATTTTTTCTCTGTGGTATCGAGACAAAAAGCGTGACGTTGAGTTCCGGTACTCAACACGCGATGCCTCCAGAATTCGGCGGAAAGTAGGGAACGGAGTGTTTTAACACTAGGCTACCTTTGCCTATACTACTCAGTGCGAGACACAATATAAAGCTGTATGTATATTGTATTATAAAATAAATAATATAATCAATCAGCCTCACGCTGCATCCCGCACACAGCTGGGTAAGCAGAGGGAACCTAGTGTTAAGACACTCCGTTCCCCACTTTCCACCGAATTTTGGAGGCATGGAAACGGAACTCAACGCCGCTCTTTGCCACGACACCAGAGCGAAGAAATAGAACACCACCGTCGCGTTACAGCCACACCATCACACTCTTGTGCCCCTCGGCCACGATGGCGGCATAGATCGATGTATTATAAAAATTTAAAAAAAAAAAAATTAAATTAGCTTCACGCTTTATCCCGCACATAGCAGGGTAGGCAGAGGGAACCTAGTGTTAAGACACTCCGTTCCCCACTTTCTGCCGAATTCTGGAGGCGTTGCGTGTTGAGTGGCAGAAATCAACGCCGCGCTTAACCTCGACACCAGAGCGAAGAAATTGAAATATAAATTTAAGTAAATATTTCATCTCCTCGAGTGGGGATCGAACCCACAACCAGTCGGTTTTGCAGTCACACCTCGTACCGCTGCGCCACGACCGGCCTCAGATGTATTATAATTTTGTTGTATATTTTACTCTTCATATTCCTTTGCTACGCTTTAAATATGAAAAATAGATCTATAAAAATATAACACGTGAGCTCTAAATTTTTTACCCATTCAATTGTAATATATTTATTTATTTCACGAAAAATGTATTTCTAGTTATTATTTTAATAGCAAACACTCATTTTTATAAGAAAAAATAAGTACGAAAAAAACTATTTTTCTGCGCACACGTTATCAAAAATTCTTCTGAAAAGCAAGTAAATCGTCAGTCAACAAAAGTTTTTTTCACTTTTACCTTTTATATGACAAGTTGAATATTGTACAAAGAGAATCACTAATAGCTAGCTAGCACCAATTCAAAAATAAAACAAAACAAAAAACATTATTTTTTATAAAAACAATAAGTTTTCTATGAAATTTGCTCTTCAAGAAGTCTTTTTTAGCAACATGCACGCCGCATTAAGAAAGGGAGATACGGAAGGTAGGGGAAACCCAGTGCTAAGGCACTTCGTTTCTCACGTTCCCAAATTTTTGTTAATAGTCCGTATGTGCTTAGTCAGCTTCACGCTACATCCCGCAAATAGCAGGATATTCCATTACACATTAAGGCATTTCGTTACCTACTTTCCACTGAATTTTCGACGCTTGCGTGTTTAGTGACGGAACTCAATGTCGCGCTTTGTCTTATTACCAGAGCGATTAAAATAGTCCATTCCCTTGCGTGGCAATCGAACTCACGACCGTCACGCTTACAGTTACTGAAACCGATAATTTTATACATTTTATACAGCAGGGTAGGCATAAGGAACCTAGTATTAAGACACACCGTTCCCCATTTTCTCCCGAATTCTGGAGGCATTGCATTGCACCACTCGAGAAAATTAAATATTTATTTAAATAAATAAATTTAAATAAATATTTAATTTCCTCGAGTGGTGATCGAACCTACAACCCGTCAATTTTACAATCAAACTTTGTGCCCCTGCGCCATGACTGGCCTCTATTTTTTTTAAATAATAATATAACATTAGTATGAACATTTATTACTCCTTTAATTATTAATTTAAACTTATATACATACATACATAATAAACATCAAAATAATCAAAATCAAACACAACCGTAACTCATATTTAGTGTTGTACTAAATACAATTAGGTTGTTAAATATTCATGTTATTGTAGTAATTTACCATAATACTCGCACGTTAACGTCGCTAACGTTACGTTATTTCAATTATTTATATATTATATTGTGTTATATACTTAATATATCTCTGTAGTGAATCTGTGGAGAAAATTGGCACATCACTATTATTATAGATTAATATGTGATTATATACCGATTTGATTTAGTATAATCTCTCAACTGGAAAGCCATCACTGAGGGCAGTCGTGGCGCAGTGGCGCAAAGCGTGACTGTAAAACCGACTGGTTGTGGGTTCGATCCCCCCTCGAGGAGATGAAATATTTACTTAAGTTTATATTTTCATTTTTTTCGCTCTGGTGTCGAGTCACAGCGCGGCGTTGAGTTCTGCCACTCAATACGCAATGTCTATAGAATTCGGGAGAAAGTGGGGAACGGAGTGTCTTAACATTAGGTTACCTCTGCCTACCCTGCTGTGTGCGGGATACAGCGTGAAGCCATCACTGTACTGTCTGACTGTACACGCTCAGACACTACCAGTCGCTACCTTCGCTCCGGCAAACAAACAAAGCGCGGCGTTAAATTTTGCCACTCAACACTCAATGTCTCTTAAATTGGGCATTGAGCGTGCAACGGACGAAGTGTCTTAACATTAAGTTGCTTCTGCATAACTTGTTATATGTGTTATATACAGCTGAAGCTAGAATTAAAAAAAATACTTTTAATTAATTCAATACACATATATATCTATACGTATACGAGTATGTGTATAGGTATACCAATTCGTCAATTAAGCGATGAATTGAGATCTCAGACTGCATCAGACAGGGAGCTTTTTTATGTTTTTCATCATATATAACCATGATTTTACTATAAACCACGTAAAAACGCCATAAATGCTCTAAACTAAACACAAAAAATATTTAAAACAAAAAATAATAAATCAATAAGCACCTACACTCGCCTTAAACAATTTTTAAATAAATCACCATACCACAATTTCTATATTTTATTCGTATAAAAAAATCCAAAAAAAAAAATAACAAAAAAAGGATTTCACAGAACAATATAACCGCATCGCGTTAGAGCGGACACATTGTCCTATTTCAGTTTCCGCACGATATGCGATATGCGTAGCGCCGTGTGGCGTTCATATATCAAATGTGGTACGTATGAAATGGACGGACGAATCTCTATATCTATATAGTTATTTACATAACTTTCACATTTTAAGGGTTCCGTAGCTAAAAAGAAAAATTGAGAATCCTTACAGTTCTCTCTTAGTTGTTTGTCTATGCTTGTGGGTTTGTCAAGGTCTCTCTTCATCATTCTTCTTAAGATTAAGTGATAGTATCAAGCTGAAATAAATATCTCAACTCCATATCGTCAAGGATGGGGATTTTTTTCTTTACTCCAAGAGACCGTAGACTTGAATATTTGATATTAATTCCATCTTAATACGTCGTCGCGATCTTAAGATATTGTCTTGTATGAAATGGTCTTGACCCACGGACTGTCTGGGGAAATAAAGTGAATCCTATAAGGATTCCGTTTTTTCCTTTTGAGATACGGAACCCTGAAAATATTATTTTTTATTGCCTTGGTTAAAAAAGAAAGAATTTTCTACCACAGATCCTCGTAAACGAGTGAAAAGTGGAGAACGCAGAATCTTATCAATGTTTTTCTAAGTGTAGCAGGATAGACAGAGAGAACGTCAAGACGAGAGAAGTGTGTTAAAATACTCCGTTCTTCACTTTCCGCCGAGAGAGACATTGTTTGTTAAGTGACGGAACTCAACGCCACGTTATATCACGAAGCGAAGACATGAAAATATGAATACCAACGAGTAGAAAAACAACCCACAATCGTTGCGGTTACAGTTACACTTTTTGCCACTACGCCATGACGGCCCCAATAGAAACGAAATAAATCATTTCAACGCAACCAAACTTCGTTAAAAGCAATCCCTAACCGAGACCGCAGCGTAAACGAAACGAGCTTAATAGCAACAGGACATAAATGTACATTACCGTTAGTATTTTGTACGGCATTACACACGTTAGTGCTAATACCTATTTAAATATCGTTTGTACGAGCTAAATTAAAGTTTATTTTATATAAGTACTGTTAAATCTATTTTCTATGGCTTGCTTTATTGCAATTAAATATAAAAATATATTGAAATATTTAATAAACTATGCACCGTGGTTATCTTATCCTGCTATCTTACTAATATTAGTAATGTGAAAGTTTGTGAGGATGGATGTTTGTTTCACTTTCACAGAAAATCTACTAAACGGATTTGGATGAAACTACAATAATACAGCTTATACAACTGAATCAATGAAAATGAAAATATTCTTAACACATTTAATTAACTATTGCAAGCACATTTGGATCGTTAGTCAGTTTTATAGTATTGTCATTAGTATGAGTCCTAGAGAAGGCTACCACCGGTTCGGAAGGAGGTTCTGCTATTTTAAAATATAATTTACAATAAATTTAAATAAATTAAATTAAATTAGCTTCACGCTGTATCCCGCACACAGCAGGGTAGGCAGAGGGAACCGAGTGTTAAGACACTCCGTTCCCCACCTCCTGCCGAATTTTTGAGGCATTGCGTTTTGAGTGGCAGAACTCAACTTTGCCTCGACACCAGAGCGAAGAAATGGAAATATAACATAAATGTAAGTACACAGTATAATAATAAATTTAAACGGACGAAACTGCATTTCGGTCGCTAGTAAGACGGATAAAATATATTAAAAAAACACCTGTACACAAAAACAACTGTATATCAATTTGAATCAAAATAAATCATTTCAACGCAACCAAACTTCGTTAAAAGCAATCCCTAACCGAGACCGCAGCGTAAACGAAACGAGCTTAATAGCAACAGGACATAAATGTACATTACCGTTAGTATTTTGTACGGCATTAGGTACATGTGAATATATGAACATCCTTGTACGAGCTTAATTACAGCTTATTTTATATTAGTACTGTTACACATATTAATAATTAATATTCTCTTTTCTGCGCTCTGGTGTTGAGGCAAGCAAGCACAGCAAGCAAGGTTTTCGGGGTATCTTAACAAAAGGCACCCTCTACTTTGGTTCTCTCTGCTTTCTCCACAATTCCAACCTGATGCTAAAGATGAATACCAATAAAAAGAAAATTTAAGGTTATATAAAATTTAACATTTAAATCATATATAACTAGAGTGGAGTTAGTACAAAAATAAAATACTTGAGATAATTTGTTAGAATGTACTCGTATATAATTTAAATACATACATTTATTCTTTTGTCCATATAGTAGTAGTAGTATATTCATAATAAATCAAAATAGCTTGTATCGTTTAGTGCAAATTGTAAAATTCTCACCCGCTCTCTTATTGCCACTGACTATTTTTGTAGACTCAACTAAAAAATAAACTACAAGTATGTCATATGATATTTACTTATAAAATCAGCTTCACGCTGTATCCCACACACAGCAGGGTAGGTTGAGGGAACCTAGTATAATAATATACCGAATACTGGAATCATCGCATATTGAGTGGCGGAACTCAACGCTGCGCTTTGACTCAACACCAGAGCGAAGTAATAATAATAAAAACTTAAACAAATATTTAATTTGGGAATCGAACCCACAACCAGTTACGTTAATACACACATTTTTCCCCTACGCCACGACTAGCCTCGTTTAGTCACCATATTTGATTTTATGTAATTATAACTAGGTAAGTATTTCTCAATACGTACGAATACGAAGGTATATTATACCGCATGTTAAAGAATGGAAAGAGTAGTAGTGGCGACGATTGTGGGTTCGATTCCCGGAATGGAATGAAGAAAATGAAAGAAATATTTAATATTTTCATTTCTTGTTTTTTTGCTACCATAGTCAATTTATAATAAGGCTAACGCGGCCTAGAATTATGTCACTCAACACACAATGCCCCGAAAATGCCCTTTCGGCGGAAAACGGAATAAGGACGGAACGGAGTCCATCAGTCTACCCAAACGCGGAATGATATATTTGAAATTATATATGGACCAATTTAAAAAAAAAACACTGAGAATAGATAGATCATTTTAGTCACTTTAATCATATAATAATAACACAACTTTTTAAATAACTTACCAACTGTGCTATGTCCAACTGGCAAATAATTTTTCACCGTCAATTTCTTTAAAATTTTCTTGTTTCTCTTATAAAATTTCACCAAGTTCTCCGAACCGAGTTTCAGAACTAATTCGAAATGGTTTAAGCGGCTTCTCAGTGTTTTATTCGCTATTATTATTCTTTTCCATACTTTATGGGCTTGTGTTGCGTTTCGAAGGGACGCCTTGTCTAAATACCTATCGATTTTATAATTTTGAATAAATTAAAACACGTTATAATATACAACATGCAGAAGCCTTATATTAAATTTATTTATAATAATAATAATCAGCTTCACGCTGTATCCCGCATATAGCAGGGTAGGCAGAGACACCTAGTAGTAAGTAACACTTTGCCTCGATACCAGAGCGAAGAAATGAAAATATAGATTTAAATAAATATTTCATTTCCTCGAGTGGTGATCGAACCCATAACCACCCTGTTACAGTCACACTCCTATTCTCTTGCACCACGTTGGTCTCAATTACTAGATACTTAATTGAGTAGTAAGTTTATTATTATTTTTAATGAATTTAAAATTAAAATGAATATGCAATGTATGCAATAAAAGATAACCTATATGTACGTATCGATATGGATAAATAATCACACAAGCTATTAAAACTCAATAACTCATATAGAAATATCTATTTGCAAAAGGATAAAAATATATTAAATAACTCATTTTGTACGTACTTCGTTGCCACTTCGTTTTATTGAATTTTCAAGATATTTTTCATATAATAAAATTAATTAATACCTATTAGTGTTTTTGCAAGTATGTTCATTTGAATATAAAGGTTGGAACTTGAAACTTATTAAAAATAGGAATACGATTTTATGCAACTTATACAAGCAATAACGAATCGGCTAGATATCAAAATATCTAGTGGGAATGAGAAAACGCTAGTACGCAGAGGGAACCTGGGAACCTAGTGTATAGAACATGTGTATTATAACTATTCCCATTAAGACTTCTGTCACATTCCGTATTAAGTGGCGGAACAAAACTCGACACCGGAGCGAGGAGATGAAAATATTGAATATTACATTTCCTCGAGTGGGAATCGAACTCACAACCCGTTTCGTTTATGACTCGTTTGTGACTCTGCGCCACGTATGGCGTCACATAAAACAAAAGTAACAAAAACCAACACCTGTCACTTTATAAATAAACAATAAACAACACATCCTAGTTTACTAATCGCATTACTCAAAATACGAAAGTGTTTGTAAATTATACATAGAATGGAACTTACGAGAATATATTCCAAGATAGCTCAAGCGGCAAGCGAGAAATGGCGTCTCGAGTCGGCTTTTCGAATATTTTAGTTCCAAAAACAAAAATCCCTGTGCCGTACATTGTGAGGGAATTGGCGGGTAGATTTATATATTTATTTATTTTATCGGTTTTTTTATTTGTTATGTTACTAATATTAATATCTATTAATGAATGATTAATGAAAATGTTGAGGCCAATCGTGGCGTAGCGGCACAAGCTGTGACTGTAAAGCGACTGTTTGTGGGTTCGATCCCCACTCGAGGAAATGAAATATTTATTTAAATAAATATTTCTTCTCTCTGCCTACGATATTGTGTGCGGGATACAGCGTGAAGCAGTTTTTTTTTTCATATTATAAATGTGAAAGGTTTTTAGGATGGATATTTATTTTACTTTCATGAGAAAAATAATGGACGTATTTAGATGAGACCTTACAGTAACACTTATAGTTTATTTGTACATCAGAATAGCACATAGGCTAAAATTTATATATATATATACATATATTCTATTAATTGGCTTTTGGCTATAAAATAATAATAATTTATACAGGCGAAGCCGCGTTTGGGTCGCTAGTGTAAAGATGATTTTTATAACAAATACATTGCACTGTACATTTTATAATATTTAGCTGCGATTATCTATTTTTTTTTAATAAATTATACAATACTTAGAACATAAACAAACAGGAAACCAGTAATATATCAAAGTAAGTTTAAAAGACAAGCAAAGCAATTCATTAAAAAAAAACAGTATAATATAATTAAAACATTCCAAATAAATTTTCCAATTTTTTAATTTTTTTTTTCTATAAGATGTGATCAAAGCCTTTCAAACTCAAAGTCCACAATTTTCGTTAATTAAAAAAAAACTTGTTCAAAAAGCAATGAACTGAACTAAACAATTTATTTATGTGAAGTTGTTTACTGTTAGTATAAATTAAGTGAATACTTTAATTAACGCTCAATGCTCTTAAGAAAAGAAGCTTTTTCCTTTTGTTAATTGTAAGAATTTATTACGAGATGGCTAAACGAGAGGCCATTTTATATTCTTGGGCACTTACCCGAGTTTTTATTAAGAAGATACCTTTACAAATTATTCCGACTATTACATCTGGTGAATATCAAATTATTTTATATTAAATGTTTGTAGTGAACGAACGATAGTAATAAAGTGAGTGTACATTAAGATTCTATTAAAATATATTGCTTATGTACCTACCTCTAACATAGTTGATGTATGCCAATACGAGTACATGTGTGTATGTTAATAATAATTAAAAAAAAACATTCCTGTCTCATTTCGTTTTGAATTTTTTTTTTCATAATATATACTTATTTCGTAAAAAATGAAAATTTTTTTTTAGCTTTACACTATATCCATACGATACAAAAACTTTTTTTTTAGATGTATTTTTTCTACAATTTCCATCTTTTCTTGTCACACAGGAGGAAACAACAAAAAAGCGGCCATATAATTAGGTAATGTGGAAATTAAATTGGCTCTATTTACCATTTAGTAAAGCGAATTGATATAGGGTTCTCTTTATAAGGGGTAATTGTTGGTACATTTTCGGATCATAAATATATATCTAAGTACCTAACTATGCATAAGTGTTGACGTGACCGTGGTCGTGACCCAGGGGCACTCGACACGGTTGTGAGTTCGAACCCCACTCGAGGGACTTAATTATTGCTTATTAGTATTTTCCTTTTTTTTTTGACACCAAGGCAAAAGCCCGGCGTTGAATTCCGCCACTCAACACGCAATGCCTCGAAAAATTAGATTCTCTTCATGTCTACTTTGCTATATACGAGATATGGTTGGACCATTACAAAAGTACCTGGGTACTAATGATTAAAACCGAACCGTAATTCTAAAATTTAAAAAAATGCAAAAAAGTATTTAAACTAATTTATTCACGTTAAAGTTGCTTTAGGTGTTTCCAAATAAACCAGATGAACATTCAGATAGAAAATGTAAAAAATATTTATAACTAGCGACTAGCTTGCGGATTCGCCCGCTTGAACTACACAATTATTTATTTAATAATCTGTATTACTTTCGTGTTCTAATAATATTATCATTTTATCGATAATATCAATTACATTAAAATCTAATATTTCAACCAATTAAATAAAACAGTTATTTTATAGCATATATATTGAAATAAAACCAACATTAAATGGTAAAGGAGGTTTGTCAAAGTACAATAGTGAAAACTGTATTTAATTCTGTTAAGCTGTTCCTGAGATTAGCGTGTACAAGCGCACGTACAAAAATACAAGCCAGGATAGAGCCGAAGGAACGATTAATATTTTTCCTCATATATATATACATATCTTCATGCACAGACACCGACCAGTTACATTTTTATTATACGTATAGATCATATTATGTATAAATAATCTATACTAACAAATACATATCTGATGTCTGTTTAAATAAATCACCTAAGTTATGCCAAAAAGATTAAAATCATTTTACGCTTAAAGCCTGCCATACACGTTCGTCGTCGCACGTCACTAGCATGTTTGGGAACGTTCCGTTGTACGGTCTTCAATTTTTTTTGTGATGGCGTCGATTGAAGACGATGACGCACTGATAGGCCTTGCAAACATATTAAAGAAAAAAAAAATGTAAATACAGTGAAAAGGAAACGAAAAAAGTGATAAGCATTGGTCAATGAAAAGATGAACTTATTGTCATGTCAACTTATTAAACGAATTAAAAATCGAAACTTTTAAAAACTATTTTGGAACGGAGGAGAAAACATATACAGAACTACTCTTAAAGATTATTTCTGTAATACAAAAAAAAAAATAGTCATGAGAAATTGTAGTACCTACGACCCGAGTACATACACATATGCACACGTACTCCGTACGGTGTCACTGAATAGAATTGATTTTCGCTTCTGCGCCGGTCGCCTGCATTGGTCTTGTCCCACACAGACCCCCTTGTAACAGGTAGAGCTCTTCGGTAAACTGTAGCGTGCATGGCCGGCATAAGCTGGCAACATAAAATTGGTCGTAATACAAATAGAAGTTCCTATTTATTTCTACCAATCTTAAATTTTAATAACTTTTATTCCTAGGCATCATTTTCCTTTCAAAAATATTTAATAATCTCAAAAGTACAAAAATAATTAGCAATTTAATTTTTTGTCATAATATTTAATATAATAGTTAATATATTATTTTGTGCATTAGTAAAATATTTAATGTTATTATTATCATATTATTATTAGAAGTATTTATTTTACTTTTACATAGTAATAAATAAATAACAAGATTAACGATATTTTACACAGTGACAATTTAGTATTACATTTATTTAGGTTTGGCAACACTGGCCAAATCAACAAGCGGCCGTGCATCGCTCGCTTTTTGCTAAAATTATTAAATTACGACTTTATAAATTATTTTTTGAACTTTCTGATGTGATTTATCTTATTATATACTTAACTTCTTATATTGCTTCTATACTGTAGTCTAACTTATGGAAATTCTTATAATTTTTACTGTGTTCAAGTGACAGATGTTTCTTAGCTAAAACGCGCCAGTTTTCAATAAAATAAAGTGAAGTTATTATAAAAAAATGGAAGACAGTTGCGAAAAGGTTATTGATGGTGCATCTTCGAAAGTAGAGCCAGGTGAATACAATATTTTTACAATATCTCTTCCGATGTAATTCTGTATAGTTTGTGTAAACCGACAAAGTTGACATGTATGACATGTTATACTAAGACCATCGTATTTAAGAATAAATTACGCATATTCTCTATAAAATTTAATATCATATCTATTAAGCGCTTTAAAATATAGATATTTCTTATTGATTTATCACTTCTATCATTTTTATTTATTAATATCACGATTTCGGTCGCAAAGTGGATTGTCATTCCAATTGCATTTTAATTCAGTCGCATTATCACGAACCCAAATATCAATAAGTGCACATCTGAAATGGAGTACTGAATAACGATTATCCAACTGACATTTTGACATTATGTGATGATAGTTTTGTAATATTTTCTTATTTCGCATATTTATTATACATAAAAAAGCAAGTTTAAATGAAACTATGTCTTATTGTAAGTTAATAAGGCTTATATTTTAATGTCTCCTAATACTGGTGAATGAATAAATGTTTATAGTTTTGATGATAAAATTTTCTACAATGTACACTATTGATTTTGTTCTTATTCCGCAATAGAATCGCTTTTTACAATTTTGATGATGATGATAAATGTAGCAAAGATATAATTTACAATATTTATAAATATTTGTAATATTAGGAATGTATACAATTTACATTGTGTATTTTTTAATTAACTAAATCTATATGAGACCATTCATTGCTGTGAGAAGTTTTCAATAACCTCAAATCAAAATCTGAATCATAGATACACATGTCAAAATTGGTAAAACATTGTGAAAATATTAAAATTATTGACATTAGTAATAAAAAATAATTTTGTAATTATAGATAACTTGTTGTAATTAAAATAGTACACTGATATGTACAGGCTAGTTGGGCACAAAGTGTGACTGTAAAACTGACTGGTTGTGGGTTTGATCCCCACTTGTGGAGATGAAATATTTATTAAAATTTATATGTCCACTTTGCTCTTGTGTCTATGCAAAGCGTGGCGTTGAGTTCTGCCACTCAACATGTAATGCCTCTAGAATTCGACAGAAAATGAGGAACGGAGTGACTTACCACTAGGTTCCCTCTGCCTACCCTGCTGGGTGCGGGATACAGTGTGAAACTGATAATATAACTGATATGAACCATGCAAATATTGTACTGCAATTATAATAGCTAAGCCACTGAACTGAACTAAAATATGTTTGTAATACATAACTCTTAATTACTTCTATTTGACCACAGTGGCAAAGCCATATGTAAAAGCTAGTTTTTTAATAAAACTTATTTGAGATAGATTTTAAATAATAAAAAACGTAGTTCATGTATGATTTATAAATAATTATAATTTCAATAATGAAAAATAATTATGTTGGTCCCATAAGCATAAAAGACCAGTTGTGGTGCAGTTACACAAAGTGTGTTACTGTAAATGTGAGTGAATATATATAATTAATAATAGGTTGTGAGTTTTGATTCCGATTCCATGTTTTCATTTTTGCACTATGGTGTTAGGGCCTAGCATGGCATGAAGTACAACATGCAATACCTCCAGAAGTCAGCGGAAAGTGGGGAGCGAAGTGTCCTAATTCTAGGATTAATTTACCTATTCTGTTAGATGCGGAATACAAAATGAAGCTGAAAAAATTAATCAATAACAAGAGGTTCCCTCTGCCTACCCTGCTTAATATGGAATATAGTTCATATTACATTCCAAAAGCTAAAGGGAAAATCATTTTAGTCATTTTAGCTAAACTTTTTTTAAATTTTAAAAATGTGCTATTAATCTTTATTCATTTTTACTAATATTGTATTAATGAAAAGTTAACTTTTTCATTAGGAAGTGAATTACAAGCTGCTCCTGACACTACTTCTGAAGATGTCAAAGACACTTCCCAAAATCTCTTCCCTGATAGTCCAGTTTATGAACCAGAAATAGAACCTAAATTAACTGAAGAAAATATCCAGGCAAGTTAGAAACATATAAAAATAAAGATATTAATTAGAAATATATGAAAATAAAAATATATGTAACCACATATCCGTATTGTGAAGCTGAAAGAACAAATAACATTATGCTATGTTTAAATATTTTTTTCCTTTATGAGAAGGTTTTGTTATTAATGAATGTTAATTATTTTTACCAACAGATTGATACCAATTCTGCAGAAGCAGAAGCAAGAGGTATGTGTAAAGGCTATTATTATTATATTTTTTTGTGCTTGAAAACTAATTATTTTTTTAATCCATTTTGCAGAAGACCCCCAAATAATACATGCCAAAAGAAAACTATCCGAAGAACTCTCGGATAGCAATGCTAAAGTGTTAAAATTAGATTTGGTCAATGAAGAAGTAGCCGTGTCGTCTCAGACTTTAGATGACGAAGTATGCGCGATAACTAGTGTTGCGAAACGGAAATTAGAAGATGAACTGCCATCTACGTCTCGTGTTCGGACCCCAGTACGATCTAGTCCAAGAAAACTAAAGCGAAGCAATAGTGTAGAAAATACGCCAAAAACACCAAAGACACCCAAATCGCGATCTGCAAGCGTCGATATAACTAAAGGTCGTAAAACGCCGAAGTTGAAATTAGATATGGCCAAAGAGAAACCGGTTGAAGATAATGATGTAATCGAATCGAAGCCAAGGCCAAGTGTCGAATTTGTGGCGGAAATACCAGCGCCGAAAATTCCTGATACGATAGTGGAGGAGAGTACGGAAGGGTTGAACGACTCACAAAATTTCCACCTGGCTCTATCCCCGTCTGAAGAGGAGAGTGATAAGAAAGACCGAAACTATGATAGTGACCCAGCCGTTATCAAGGATAGGATGGAAGTTATCGACATCGATAAAGTTGATAAAGCAAAAACTGAAGGTTATATTTCAGAAAATGATATATCGAATCCAACGCCACAGAATTTGAAGGAAAAGCATACTGACCAGGAAAGCACGGATAGCATTTGCTCCGTCGGCTTGGACAGTCCTGAGCATGTTCCAAGTATGGCTTCAAAGTTGATCTCAAAATTGTCCAACGGCAAATCTTCTACGCCAACTGAAGACAGTGACAAGCATAGCTCTAATATAACACCAGATATGCTGAAACTTAACAGTAATAAAGGGAATAGAAGCAAACATGAATCTTTCCGGACCAGCAATACAGCCACGCCGTCTACCATATCGCCCTTGCAAAATGGGCATTCGTTACCAATGAACACGCCGCAATTGCCCGTTTTTGATATCCACGTGGCTCAGAACGAGGATTGTGAGTTTCTATCATTATACGTGGTTCGAACAGACAGCGATATTGGCATGGATATGTGCAAAGAATACCAGAGAATTTCCAAAAGACTCACCATCGATCCGTACCTGGGCGATGTGTCTGTGAGCTTGTCGCCATCAAGCGTAACTAGTGTTGGTATGGTCAACTTACCGAGTAGATCATCATTCGCATCAACTGTCAGCTCGTCGTCGACTTCGAGTAACCGCACTAGTGATGGAGCCTTCGTAGTTCCACAGCCACCTAGGAAATCTATGTCGAATCCATCGACTACAGTAAAGGGATACGAGGCGTTGATGAAGAAACTCCAAGACATATTCTCCCATATACGAGAGGCGTCAACGACAGATCGATCACTAAACGAAGATAAAATATCCGTAGGCGTTCAGGTTTCAAACGAAAGTGGTTTTAGCAATGGCAACGCAAGTCCCGAAGAAGTTAATAAGTGTGATAAGACCACACCGAAAAGCTCTCTTAAAAAGAGTCGAGTACGCGGTCGTAGGCCCATCGCTGGGAAAACGAAACGTGCGATACTGCCCACAACAACCGAAGAAGCTGAATACATGCATGGCATGAATTCACCCGAAATGATTCCATCAAACGGTGACAATGGGAAAATGTCACCCAAGGAGGAGAAACCGTTATCAGCTTTAGTGGGAACGCCAAAATCGGTGACGAAATTGAAGCAAAAACGTCGACCGACTTCTCCAAGACCAGCCACACCGGTAGAAAAGGTGGTAGTCAAGCCTGAATATCCAGGATTTGCACCAGACACGGTGGTTTTAGCCAAATGGGTGGATAAACGATACTATTCAGGGAAAGTTCTAGAAATCACCGAGCCCAACAAATATCTTATTAAATTCGACGATGGGCAAAGTAAAGTGATTTTGGATGATTTTATTATATTTGGGGATATGAAGAAGTTGCCTCTCCAAGGGCAGTCGGTTTACGCGATGGTCGATGATGAGCAAAATTATGAACCGGGCTTGGTGTTGGGCATTGAAGAGAACTCCAATGGCACTATTACTTATCGTTGTACTACTGATAGGTAAGTTTTATTTTTTGTTATCTTGTTTAGACATTTAGCTTCTCACTAATATGTTGTTAGCACCTAATGATGATGACACATGTTTGAAAAATCAGACAGAAAGTGGGAATGGGAGTGTCTTGGCCCTGCCATTTGCGGGATTATAAATCCATACATAAATTCCACAGAGACGCCCTGGTCCTAGTGACGGCCAGCGAGCTGTACCTCACAGAAGACCAGGCGCGCTCCATAAAGGAGTTCGTCAGGTCGCGCTCCCCCACCGCGCCCTCCACGCCGCGGCGGCGGCACCACCGCGAGCTGGACCTCGATAATATCATACAGGCGAGTGTTGTTCCCTTTGATCGAAGAAGAGGTTATAGGTATATTTAAACAATCATAATAATTATTATTATATACATCAAAAAGGTACAAACAAATTGTCTGTTGAGTAATCAGTTTTAAATTAAAAAAAACTAAGATCTAAGCAGCATTGCAGTGTTCAGTTTTGCCGCTAGGGGGTGGGGAACTGAAGTGTCTAATGGAAACATAATGTGCTAACACTAGGTTCTCAGGTTCCCTCTACCTACCCTGCTATCTAAGTTATTCTTAGTTTTTTTTTGTTCAAAACTGCAACTGACCATCCATATTTAATTCTCTCACTTCATTTAATTTAATGAATGACAAAGGCTTTATCAAATTTCAGGGTCCTCGCAGCGTTCGTAGCAGGGATAAAGGTAACTCCAGTGCAAGGAAACGTGTTGCGTCTCCGATCAGCCCTAAAGCATCTACTTCTGGTAAACAAAACTTTTTTTTTAATAAATCTTTAAAATATTTTATAAAATCTTTGTAGTAGGGGAGGTGGAGATGCTAAATTTCCAGTTACAGATTGTGATGGTTAGTTCCTAAAACGAATGAAAGGACATGTAAACTTTTTCATTTACAGTGGGGAACGTTAAGGAGGCTCAAAAAAGTGATCTATTGAAATGAATGACGATTTGTATGATACCAACGGCCATGACCGATTTTTTTAAAATGACGTGACCACGACCAAAAAAACGTGACCTTGAAATACTCGAGCGCGTCAGATTTTTATAAAGACGGTCCAACTTGACTTCCTTGTCGCCCCAAATGATAATCTGACAATTCCATATATTAATAGAGGAATATTCTTAATCTTATATTTTGAATTTTTAAACATTTCTAAACGTTTTAACATAATTAAAATACTATTAGTTTTTAAAATTATTTCTGGAAAAAAATCATCAGTAATTTTTTTTCGCTACAGTCTTTGAAATTTAATAAAATTTAGCTTACTTAAAAACGCTTTTTGTTTCCATGTTATTTCTGAGATTTATGAGTTGATAATTTTTACTTGTTGTCTACTATTGAGCTATATTGAGAAAAAAATCACGAGTACAGACTCAACAGTCGGGCTGTATTTCCCATTTTTCTTCAAGAATTTGAGTTGTTCTAAAAAATCACAAATTTTCAAATATCTGCCGAGCCACTGGAAATCGACTTACATATGAAATGGGGGTGAAATGGATAGGTACTGAGGTGCTCTAACTATAGACAAGCGTTGATTCGTCGATCTCGTTACACCCTGTATAAAGAGTTCATATATGGTAGGGATATATGATTTTTATATTTAATTATATGACGCGCCCCACTAACGCGCAAAAACCCGTCTTCGGCTCCCTAACTATTTGTTTGGTTTATCGTAGTGTAATGGAACTGAAGTTGGATAAAAAATATTGAAACGACTTTAAATAATGTATTATATGTATTTCCTGAATGTAAATTAGATTGGCAAATTCTTTCAAAATAATATTATAAATAAAAACATTACAAATAAATAAATCAGCTTCACGCTGTATCCCGCATACAGTAGGGTAGACAGAGGGAACCTAGTGTTAAAGCATCTTAAATGAAACTATTTTAACCGGATTAATCGCGTATATTTAAGGTTAAATACTTTTGGAAACCCGCTGTTCCGAATGCCACTTCAGATGAGTGCCACCTCAGTCTATACGTGACCGTGACTATTGCAATTTTTTCGAAACGTCGAGTTTCCAAAAATGTATAATCCTAAATATATGCGATTAATCCGTTTAAAATAGTTCCATTTAAAATGTGTAATAATCGTGAAAATCAAAGAATTTTTTTGTGTTACGACACTACTTTCCCCACTTACCGCCCAATTTCGGAGGCATCGTGTGTTGAGTGGCGGAACTTTACGCAGCGCATTGCCTCAACATCAAAGCAAAACAATGAAAATATAAATTTAAATAAATATTTAATTACTTCGAGTGGGGTCAAACCTACAACTAGTCGCATTTACAAGTGACCGTTTGCTCCCCTGCGCCACAACTGGCTTGGGGGCCTTTTTTTTTAGTTTCACTTTGTATTCTATATATTAATATTGAATGGCACAACTCAACGGCGCATTTAGTTACTAGAGGGAAAAAATCAAAAGAATTCGTATCCCTGAGATCGAACACACAACGGCCGCGTTTACAACAAATACTGTGCCAGCCCTTCGGGGAAATGGAATATTGGAGAGATAGATATGCATCAGTTTGGTAATAAGACAACGCTGAAATGTCACAGATAATTGGACGATCCGTGGGGAATGAAATGTCCTAATACCAGGTTCCCTTTGTTTTGTATATAGAGTAAAGCAAAAAATAGTAATATAATACAAATACAATAGGTTTAAAAACAAAAAGCACGCCAGTCCCGGCCGCCCGCAAGCGCCTCGCGAGCGAGAGCAGCGAGCTGAGCGAGAGCAGCAACCCCGCGCCGCCCGCGCGCCTCGAGGACGTCGCCGGCGTCGAGCCCGAGGTGCAGCGCACGCCGCGCAAGGTGGACGGCGTCAAAGGTAAACGTGGATTCATCAATCACTTTCCAAAGTGTCTATTGTGTGCGGGATACAGCGTGAAGCATTGCATTTAGGAAGTCATAAGTTGACAAATTTGATTGACTTCATTTAACTCTTCCAGCCGGCCCTCTACAGTTAAAAGGTGCAGCAAAACAGAACATTGGCAAGAAAAACTCGAAGCTAACCAAATTTGAGAACGACGAGGACACCATATCAACACTCGGCCCGATACCTTCGTCTGATAGCAAAATATTCTCGGGGATGTGCTTCTTGCTAACCTGCACTGAACCACCAAGGCCAAAGAATTCTAATGAGAAGGTATATATTTTCATAGTTAAGTTTGTTCTTTTATTTATTTAATTTAAAAATATGACTGTAAAATTGACTGGTTGTGGGTCCGATCCCCACTCGAGGAAGTGAAATATTTATTTACATTTATATTTTCATTTCCTCGCTATGGTGTCAAGGCAAAACGCGGCGTTGAGTTCCGCCACTCAGCGCGCAATGACTACAGAATTCGGCGGAAAGTGGGGAACGGAGTCTTAACACTAGGTTCCCTCTGCATACCTTGCTGTATGCGGCGCGGATACAGCGTGAAACTGATTTGATTTTTATTTTAAAAGGCAAATAAGAAGCAATCGTGGCACAGGAGCAGAAGTATGTGACTGTAACCGCGACAGGTTGTGTGGTCGATCCCCCCCACTCGAGGAAATGAAATATTTAATATTTTCATTTCTTCACTCTGGTTTCGAAGCAAAACACGTCGTTTTGTACCGATACTTTGTTAAGTAGCGGTACAAAATGCCTCCGGAAACAGAAGTGTCCTAATAGGAACCGAGTGTTTCTGGGTTCCCAAGTGCCATATGTACGGGATATAGCCTGAAGCTAAAAAAAATACCATCATTTCCAGTGTCAAGAAACACGCCACTATTCATCAGAAGAGGACAGCGAGGCGACTTCAACTATGACTGGAACAGATACTGAGGACTTGGAGTTCAGCGATCGACCCTTCAACAAGGAACGACTGAAGGAGCAGCTGGAGGCTGGCGGTGGGAGTGTATATAGGTAAAGATACTTTTTAAGACCACTGAACAG
>DWMY01000495.1:0-24038 GCA_018249775.1 Heliconius hecalesia formosus | reverse complement strand
ATATATATATATATATATATATATATATATATATATATATATATATATATATATATATATATATATATATATATATATATATATATATATATATATATATATATATATATATATATATATATACAGATTTATTTAAGACCAACGATATCAAGTTTTTAATTAAAAATAAAGTTATGCGACACGAGACGTATATTCCCTGACATTCATTAAGAGATGAAATCGTGATTGCAAGTAGAATCGCACATTGATTTTATTTACGCTTACCAAATCCCCTAGTACCTTGGAAATTGAAGGGTTCTTGGAGTATTGAACGAACTTCTAATTATAATATGTAATTTAATTTATGTTAGTGCATAACATCCACTTACTCTATTTTGCATAATAATTTGGTTAGAGCAAAAAAATATTTATCTTTTTTTATTTTAAAATTTTGTAGCTACTCAAATAATACAATTTAAAGTATTATAAAATAAATAATATTTTTAAAGTTTTGAACAGATAGATTTTAATCGTACATTTAAAATAACATTTTCTCGTTTGAAATAGATACACGCTAATTTTATAGTAGCGTAAATGTTAAACTTCGATTGTAGAAGATGTTAATTATCAATCTTTTTTTTAGCTTCACGCTGTATCCCGCACATAGCAGGGCAGACAGAGGAAATATAAAGGCAACACACATTTTCACCTGGATTATATAAAATTTTATTACATATCTCTCAATTTTTAACGCCTTGACACAGAATTGTGGTCTATGAAATTGAGTTTAATTAAAAAAAAGGGGAAAGACTACAAATGCAGGTGCAACACTTCGCTGACGTTGATAAGTATAATTTAAAATTCATGTTGAAACGAATATCAAAATAAAAAGATATAATTACTGACCTACTAAGGCACTAGACGCTTTCCAGTGGTATTGATAACAAGATAACAAGTTAGTAAGTCTGGTGGGTACCAGTAATATAGCTTATGGAACACATTTACACTATAGTTTGTTAATAATAATTCCAAATGGTTATAATGCTTTGGTAGTTTTAATTTAATCAAAGTATGATATATTGTTCATATAGTACATGGCATAATTGTTTTTTTTTTTCTAGCTTAATTTACATATAAGAATGATTGCAAGGAACCTTATAAATAAAGATGGCCTTCTGAATTCGACTCTCGTCGAGGGAATGTATTATTTTCATTTCGCTCTAACAAGACGGTTGAGTTCCAGCACTCAACCCACTATGCCTTTGAATTCTCTCTATCCATAGTTTTGTATGTGGGATAAAGAGTAAAGCAAAGAAAATGAATCCTAGATTGTATTTTTTTGCCTGACAGTCTATTTAAGCTATTAGGTTTGTTTTTTTTATTTTAGTTTTTACGCAGTTTTCTTACGAGTTTTAATTTTTTTTTTCATAATTAGATATTGTTGATTTTTCCAAAAAAGATTAACAGGAAATTTATATAGGAACATCTTTCTATGGTGCTATTGCAATAATTATTCATAACTAACCACTCAGTACTGAGTAAGAAGAAATCCTAAATGAATAAGTTTGCACGTACAAAAATGTATGCATCGATTACAGAGACCCTCCCTCGATTTTCTTGTTGGTTAATTTTTTTTAATATGTTTTTCATTTTACAATAACCTTGTTAAATTGAAAAAGCACGTTATTACAATATTTTGTATGTAACAAAATATGTACCATTTATAAATTGTATGATGCAATATGTAAAATTTACTATATGCATTTACTATTATCCTTGTGATACGCCAGCAATTTTCTGGTCGCATTGCAGTTGCTGTCACTGCAGCCCTACAATAACTTACCGATGTTTAAATGTTATTATTGAATTCAACAACATTAATTTTTTTTTTTCATAATTCAAATGAGAATTAAAATTGATTAAATCATTAGGAAATAATAAGAATTCAAACGGTACTACCACGATTAAAAACTTAAATCTTTTTTTTTATTTCAATTTAAAATGTCTAAGATATTCTATATCTTCCTTTGTTCTTTGTTTGTCCGTCCTTTGTTTAATTGGGAAATAAGTAGGTTTTATATTAAGATAATAATCTTTTTATAATAGTATCGCCACTTTTATGTAAAGACCTATAGTCTTATAATTATAGTAATTATAACAAACAACTAATTTCCTTTTTCATATGCTACGTCAATCGGGATAATCTCTACGTTAAGTCAAGGAAAACTGTCGCCACATATCAACCCGCTTTTCATTATATATATATAACAAATGTAAGCTAATTGACTGCATGGCTGACTTACACAATTTCACAGTTTTATTAAAAAAAAGGACATTAATAAGTATTTATACAAAATTCGTTCAAAATAAATGAATAAAAGCAATGGCTGTGGTTTTCAAAATTAATCATGAAATATTGTTTTGAGAAGTGGAGAGCATTAAAATGTGACATATTACCGCTGGATTCAAAGCCACGATGCTTGTCAACACGTTAATGTAGTTAAAACGGTTGCGACGGGAGCCATTGTAAAAAGGCCAATCCGAGTACGGAAATTCAATCGGCGCAGCCATTCCCATATAAAACTTAGATTTTACTAATAGAGTTCCATTTAGAAGTAAACTGCAAATATGAACGGTTTGCAATTTATGTTATTACAAATGAAACGTACGGTTTCTCGAGAAGTTAAGTACTTCAAAATACCTAAAATCAAATCAGCTTTACGCTGTATTCCGCACACAACAGGGTAGGCAGAGGGAACGTAGTCTTAGGACATTTTCCGCTTTGGCGGATTCTGCGGGTAAAGAACCTACAGGCAACCTAAAGCCACACACTAGCACGTCTGCGCCACGACTGGTCTCAATTCTCAAAAGTTAAATACTTCTGAGCATGAATGTGAAATAATTGTAGTATGTTTAGAAAATGTGTAGATCTTATCTTCTTTGGTGGTGGTGTCTCGCTAACTAAACTATACTGAGGGTCAGTCAGCCGTCCAACCGTCTACGAGTAAATTAAATAGATACATTAATTATTTATGAATTTTAAAGATTTTGTCCACTGTCGCATAAAAAAAGCCAATGTGTATACTTATTGTCTGGACCTAACCAATAGCATAAAATCTATTAATATTAGAACTTTCTTAAGTTAAAATTTATTTAAGATGAACAGATAATTTTAGCTTACGTGTATCCTTTTTGTTGATATATTTAAAAAAAATAATATTATTTATTACATACATACATTATTTTGGACTTTTAATCATAAATGAGACCTAATTGGTTATATCCTTTTAGATTGCAGCTAAAGTATATATGTGGAATAGTATGGAATTATGTTTCTACTACTTTCGTTATTTTTACATGTAATCAATGGATCAATAAAAAAAATATACTAATAAATGAAGTTCGTCAAAGATTTAACATCAAATTTACAAAAATTATAAACCAATATTAAGTAAATTAATTAAATAAATGACTTTATATCATGGGTAATGTAATTTTCAAATAGAATATTATTTTAATGATGTTTTTGAATAACATTGATGATCTTGACAAACCTTAGTGCCTACCGTTCTAGAGAGATAGAGAATTTTTTTTTTATAATTTTATATTTTTAACATATATACATTTTGTCTTTACGATTTAATCAGAATTTGCACAAAGAAACTACTAGTATATTTTAATACGTATATTTCATGAGGACATTTCTATGTCCTAAATATACGACCATAAAGTCAGTTTATTTGTGTTTTGCTTTTTAGTTTAGATTAGATAAAAATAAGTACTTACTAGGCGTTACAAATTTCATAGCTTTTAAAATAAAATAAAAATGTTAAAGAAGATCATGCAGTATTAGCACTATACTTATTTTTGAAAGGTGTTTAAAAACTTTACATGCTTGGTTTCAAATTCAATGACTACAATGAAAATCCAAGTACGTAGAGCTTCCCTTTATCAAAGAGACATTATGTTTCTTTAAGAAAATTGTACTGCAAAGACGAAAACTGCAGCACAGAGCTTGGATTCCTTTAGCTTTAAACAATTCACGTAGGTACGCTGTTTACCAAGAAATTTACAAGTAAAATACACCACATTGATGTTATTACTTATTCATACAAGTAAATATTCCGTCAATATCTAATGACACACAATGGACGAAATTTTCAGTTTCAACATAAATGTCTTATTTATGGCCTAATTTATTTAATATTTCTTTGATGTTTTGTGCAACGATATAGACATTATGTATTTATTTGTAATTTTTTAATTCTATTCAGCAAACTGATTGTTTGATTCTTTGGTTTTTGTAAGGGCTGAATTCCGAAACCTCTTGAAGAACAGATTGGAACATCGAGCTCTTCAACATTGACAATTCCGTTCAGCTAAATAATTATAAAGATTTCAACGGCTTGTAATTAGATTCACAGTTCACGATTTGCTGATATGAGTTGTTTGTTATACTTCTGTGCTTTCAAAGAACTAATAATACTTGTAGAGCTATCTCAATCAATGATAATGATACCTGATTATTGTACCATGTATGTACATCATTCATTGTCTTTAAATATGTAAATTATGTATTTATTTCTGAAAGAAGTAGTAATGTTAAATATAAGTTATGTTTGTATTCTTTTTTGTTTAATTCATAAAAAAAAATATTTAAAAAAGTATAACTCTTGATGACGTTAATGACTTTTTTGTTAAATTTAATCGATTTTTTTAAGTATAATATTTATAAATATCAGATAAAGATAGCAAGAGGCTGTATTTATTTTTAATGTATTAATGGGAATATCTCTTAAAATATTGTTTCAAACGATATAGCACTAAATTTCAGGTTACAAATTTATGAAAACCCGTTTATAAAATGTAGACAGTATTGTATGTGTAGCATATCGTACTTTAGCGGAAGTTTCTCAACGAGATTGAGCTGCAATATATTCTTTGAAAACCGTAGCGTCCGCCCCGCAATAAGCTGCAAATGACTGTAATAATATTTAAGAAATCCTTTTAGAGCTCATCATACTAATATTTGGTAAAATCGCATTGCAGAAACAATCGTAAGTGAGCGATAGAATAAGACAAAGTTTCGTAACAATAAGAGAAGGATGGGCGGCGGGAGGCGTAACTACGAGAGCCGGCTCCGGAGCGGGTCGTTCGAAACTCCAAAAGTGGCACTGAACTGGTGAACCTGTCCCGGGGACCACCACGGCGCCAAACACGCGGTCAACCGCGTCGGCGACGGCGGGGTCGGCGTGGCAGGCGAGCGGCCGCGGCACCTCCACGCTACTGCGGCACGCGCCAAGCCGCGCCGGCCCGCGCCCGCGCCCGCAGCGACGCATCCCCCACCGCGCTGCGCCCCGCGCCGCCCGCCCCGCCCCGCCCGCGCCCCCTGCCCCGCCCGCACCACCGCCCGACCGTGCCGCCCGCCTGCCCGCACCACCCGCACGCACGCCGCATTCTTGCCTTTCACCCGCGCGCCCTTAACAATCCGCACAAAGAGCCCACCAGCTCCGACTCGAGGTGCGACGCTCGGGTCGACCTGCAGGCTGCAATAACATATAATGTGAACATTACCACACTGACTCACAAACTACTGCCACAGGGCAACATGTTACATCAACAGATTAATATTTTTTACTGGTTTACTTTACTTCGATCACGAATTTACTGCTCTAAGAATGTTTGATATTCATATGATTATTATACACGAAAAACTAGTGTCTAATTATTATTCAATAATAATTATTCACTCCTTTTGCAAATAGGAAAATCGAAATATACTTAATCAATTAGAGCGAGCTTACTACATCAAACTAGTTAGTATTGCTTGAACTTATTAGTATTTCCAATTTTGATCTATCTTGATGATATTCTGCTAACTTGCAAATATCCGCCTCGTTAATCTGTTAGTAATCTATAGAATGTAGAATTTCAGAAATTTAACCTTAATTTACATATTCGATGAGCACACTTACCGTATATACTAGCCCGCCTAATTTTTTTTTTTTTTTATGGAAAAGACAAGGCAAACGAGCGTTCGGGTCACCTGATGTACGTGGTGATTACCGCCGCTCACAACCCCGTGCAGCACCAGAGGAGCCGCAGGTGCGTTTCCTGCCTGTAAGGTTGTTTGGGTACCGGAGCCCGGCATTACCTGATGCGAAACGCAGTGGCATAAAGCCACTACTTCACGCCGGTTTTAAATGCCGGGGGTGGTAATGAGTTCGGTCGAGTCTGCCCATGCGTGTTGCCATTGCTGGCGACGTGACTCTACCACACGTACTTTAGTCGCCTCTTACGACACCACCAGTACCAGGATGATCCTATTCCAGGCCGGGATCACACGGCACACTTTAAAGGAACACTTGATGCTCACGTATTAAACGATTAACGTAATTGCTTATTAAATATATTCCACGTAACTTTAAGTGTGGCCAAACATCGTAAATACAAATTTTACTTCCTATAAAATTTATTCCTATTTTTTATTTCCTCCTTTTATTATCCTTCAAATTAATGCATATATTTTTTAGATTTAGTTTTTATTAAAAAATGTTTTATTTTAAATATCAAATGGTTATCAAACCTAACTAAATACTAAGCAGTTTATTATGATGTTAGCTCAATGATCGCAATAAGCATGTAAATAAAAATTCAAATTGCTACTAGAGGTGAAGGTGAGGCTTTAGCACGGCAGATTTACGGTTATCTCCCTAGCGACCAAGCGGATGTGATCAAGCGCTAGAAATTCGCTGAGCTATAATAAAATTGAACCATTTAGTAACAAATGTTTTTTACTTAAATCGTCCTAAAAATAACATTTTGATTGAACTTTGGACATCCCTTAAATAAATATACAGTGGAATGGGCTCGATAGAACCACTTTCAGACTAAGATTTTTATAATTTTTCCGACTTTAGATATAAAATAATTTATTATATCGAAGTGTAAGTTAATACTGTGTGATTTATATTTTCCACAGAGTAGGAAGTTTTTTTAAATTTAATACTCATAATATATTATAAAAAATAAAAATTATTCAATAAATGGGCTCAATAGACATGATATATGGGGTTAATAGGAAATACATTAAATAGATATTGGGTATCTATGTAGGGTAGGGTAGATATTTAGTTTTATTACAAAATATGTGAATATTGTGGATTGTATAATATCTATAATCTAGCAACCTAAGATGTGTTCTTTGAGCTAGCATTTATTTCTATTCACTCCATACGGCGTGTGTATTTCCCTCTGTCGCGTCTCTATTCACCCATTTTTTTTAAATTGAACGTATTTTTATCCATATTTAAGTGGAGGCATACTATCTTAATTATACTTACCAATGCATATCACACTTCCAGATTTATCACTGAATAGTAAAATTAGTCTTTTATCACTAGTGGAGTGATAAAAGACTAAATAATATAAAAAATAACTTCTTTTCCGGAACACAAATTAACGTATATAAAGATCACTGAAAGAATGGATAAGGCTAGTTGAGAGAAATAATGATGTCGTAAAACAATGTTTAGTATATATATTTTTTTCATTATAAAAAAATTTAAAGAAAGCCAAAGTCAACTTTATTCAAAATAAGACGTTGCATGCTTCGTTTTTTTAATATCACATAACTACTAGTTTACTATCGCTGACCAGAACAGATCGGCAAGCGGGATTTTAATTTTTTTTAGATTAATTATTTACAGACTCACACTTATTATTTAGTAAATAATGAAATAGACTGGAGCGAGTTCTAAAATGGTGAAATAGAAAATCCTCCCTCTGGGATCCCATTGTAAACGCGTACATATTGTCCTATAAAAGAATTACAGACTCAATGCAATCGAATTATATTTACGCCTATCATATCACCGACTTGGAAAAACCATAAATATTTATTAATACTATAATCATTAATATTATTTTTAATCGAGAAAACTGATAAGCTAAGTCTATGCGCCAATCCTTTGGGGCCAGAATTCACGGCTTTATTATTAAAAAGTATGTCAACAGTTTCTATGTTTGGTGGATTTAGTTTTTTTACTATTCAATAATAAGTTATTAGCACTAAACTAATGTACTAATTTCGGAAGAGCATTGTTCACATCATCGTCATAACATACGTTTTGTCATCTTTTAAATTTATTTTCAAAATCAGTGAAGGACCATCAGCAAACAATGGAAGTACCATCAGTAAACAATGTCATGGTTCTTTCCAACTAGATGTATTAAATCACTTGTATATATTAAAAAGAGAAAAGGACCAATACGGGATGTATGTGGAACTCTCGTGATGATTAGTGACCCAAGAGATTTTTTGCCATTCACTTCTACCCTCTGTACTCTGTTACCTAAATAAGAGGTCAGAAGATTGAGTGTACCTCCTCTTATGCCGTAATACTATAGCTTCATAATCAATGTTGAGTGCTGAATGCAATGGAATGCCTTGTAGAAGTCAAAGCTCATGCCAAGAACATCCTGCGATCCCCCGTAAGTCTCACTCTATATAAGATCTATATGTAGTTAAGCGGCCTTTTATAAAACTATACCGTTTTTCGTATATAAGATAGTGTGAATTAAAGTAGGCCTCATATAAAGTACAATTCATATATTACTGATATATGAATTGTACTCCATATGAGGCCGAGCCTGGATCCTATATACTATGTAGGGTCAATCAGTGTTTTGGCGAGAATTACCTAGTCTTGGTCTGCTGATGACCCCCAGTGTCTTCGAACCCAACATAGCCTTGCTCTCCAGATGATCGCGATACTGGCAGTCATTCGAAACATATTGACGGTCATTAATCAATCGGTGATCCTGCAGAAAAATGAAGTTTGGGCTATTTATAATGCCTTTCCCTTTAGACATATGGACCAAGATATCATTTCCAGTGCGTAATAGCGGAAGCGAAGGCTGGCTAAAGTTGCCAAGTTGAGAGGGCCTTCGAGAGGGTCTAAAACTCATGAGTTCCAGACTGGCAGTTCTCAAGCTTCTCATCGATTTTGGCATTATACTCGGACCTTGCTCTGACAATTTGCCTATTAACCATAGATAGACCTACGTCGAATCAACGAAGATATAAATCGATGGTTCTTTGTGTCACTAAAAAGACCGTTCCTGTCATCTCAGTTGATCATCGGAGCTTGCAAGATACATTCATATCGTCTCAATTAGTGCTCCACTTTCGTGAGTATTTTTAATGAAAAATATTTCGTACGTCGAAGTGACGTATGGTCTTTTACTTTCTCTTTAACTTTTACTTAAGTTTTCCAACTTTTGAAATTGTTTTGTAATATTTTTTTTAAATTGTAATATTGCCATTTTTTTAGAATCAAAAAAAATATTATAAAAATAAAAAAATATATATTAAAATATTATTATTTATTTTTTATTAGTTTTTATACACGTTATACACAAATATAATAAATAAAACAATAAGCAACATAATGTCGTCACGAATTTGTTTATACTATGAAGAAATCAATCGTTTGTTTTATAAAACGAGCGATGAAGAGATTCAGAGGTCGACAGTGAATTTAAAGAATTGTAGATTTACTAAAAGTTTAAGTGTACATAGTGATGCCAAATACCAAATACGGTCCACCAGTGGTAAAACCAGAAAATTGAGATGAAACTTTTAAAAGCGCTTCGCTAGTGTGCCGACTTATATAGTCCACAAGAGCTTCGAATTCTTGGAAGCAGATCACCGTTAGGTGGCCACTAATTTTTTTTATACTAAAAAGTGCATAAAAAAATATTTGTTGTGTTTTTAAGGTAAGAAATACCCCGAATTGTTATTTATTTATTTTTTCTTATGGAATATAAAAAACCCTATAATATTTTATATTTATATAGTCTATATATACATAACATTAGTACACTGAGATATAATATTACATTCATAAACCAAATATGCTCACTCGAACATACGCACGTCGAGACGACGTATGGTTATCTGTTATGTACAGTGAAACATGGATATCTATCTAGTTACTGGTTTATACTTCTTTGAGGCTTTCGCCTTCGGATTCTTAATAGCAAGTGCCCAGATTTGATATGTCTCGCATTTGCTAAAAGCAGCAAGTTTACAAGACGTATCAAACCAAGGCTGTGATTTGCCATCAAAGGTGTGGTAGTTATAGTTTCTACATGTACTACAACTAAACTTTTAAGCATCACCTCTCATAAATAATAATAACTTATCGAAAGTTAATGTTTAAATTTAATAAATTGTTGATATAATACTCGTTCAAAAAAGCCAGTGTTACATTAATACGGTCCTCGTTCAATTTAGAATTTTTAATTTAGCTAAAATCTAAGTAAAAACACTAAATAAACATTGAAAGAAAAGAATTAAATTCTTTTTCAAGCTTCCAACCGAAAAGCCTCTCCTACTGCACGTAATTAAAAATAGGGCTTAGTGACTGTTAGGGCGAATAGCACTAAATGATGTTGCTTTTGCATCATACTTTTTACATTTTTTTGCAGTCTTGCAAACAGGTTAACGAGTTACAACAATCTTCTATATAAATTAGTGAGTTCGCGTGTACAGTAAGAATCACATCACATCACATTGACATCTAACAAAAAAATAATCTAATGAATACTTTAACTTGGTTAAAATATTTTTTAGTTTTACTTATTGTCGTAAATAACATAATATATTATATACTATTGAGCCACCCGCTTGATCTATTTATTTATAAGCTGAATTGTGTAAGTATTTTTTTATATATTATATATTTTTACCTTAGTCATAAAAAAATCTTAATAATATGAATCTGATTTTAATTAAATAAAGATATTTTTAATAAGCTTTAATAAGCGTAAAATATGTCGAAAACGATTTCTCCTGCAATTTCAAATAAATTGTCAGTTTGTTTGTCAGTATTTATTAACAATAACCTAGACGCTGACAATCGTAGAGATAAGTGCGGGAAAAACTAGAAATACGTAAATTCATCACTAAAAACAACTTTTTAAATTAGTGTTACAGTATATTACAGTAAAATATTAAGTAAAATAATCATAATATATCAAAAATTCAAGCTCAATAATATATAATCGATCAATGCAGTAGCTGTCGATCTTTTATGAATGAAATCAGACTTTGCAGTAGTTGAATTATTTAGATAGAAAAAAAAATGCACAAAATATAATGTATTCTGTGCACATCGAAATGTGTGTACATTATAACTGAATATATTTTCTTTTTTTTTTAATATGTGTTTTTCCACACTTAGGAAAGAAATAAGTAACTGAATATATTATTATTTAATAATAGTTTTAAAAAAATATATATTTGCATTAAGAGTACATAATTATAGTACCTGTTTATTTCTGTGAATAAGCAAAATATGTAGTAAAATAATATTGTACCTATTATATTATTATCTCAACGTTTGTTATTCTACATATAATGATAAAAATCATAAATAATACATATTTATCATATAATATTTATTACATATTGATATAATTACTCTAGCTTAACATCACAATTCATGTTTTTTTTATCTTAACTACAATATTCAGCAAAAATTAGTTCAGCCAAAATAAAATTCACAGACCAGACATCGAAATTGAATTGGGCCCATTAAGCCATTTTCACGTTCGTGATGACATTGAAACCGAAATAACCCTAAGACAAAAATTATAAAAATAAAATCATCAGAGCTGGATACTTTAAAATATTAATAAAACGATATACGTAATGCGTGTCAGCTATAATATACACGCCTGCGTAATCGTATAAACATAATAACGAAAAAAGTTTTCTGTACATTTTTCGCTCCTCCCTGTGTGGAAGAAACGAAGAGATTGAAGGTGTTTTAAAAGACGATAGAGGTTTTCTTTCTTACGTAATAATAAAACATTGATGAACAATTTCATAATTTAAATTATTTTATACATGTATATATTATGTATTTAATATATATTTTTTAATCATCGAAGAATCGGAAAAGAACAGCCGGAATCTATTATCCAACCAATTCTTCTAAGGTTTAGATGAATCCAAACTTCTTTTTAGCAAAAAAAATATGATTTCAAATTACAAGTGCACTGCATGAAAGTGAGTTTTACTGTCATAAACATATATAACTGTCATAAACTGTCATAAACTATATGAACCGTATATCAAAATTTTAGAACCTTAAAAGTTAAATTACAGAATCGGATGTTGTAAATTCTTATTTGAAATATCCATAATTATTTTAAATGAAATATTTTAACCGGATTAATCGTGTATATTTAAGATTTTACATTTTGGAAACCCGACGTTTCGAACACTTTGCAGTAGTCCGTGGTCACGGGTAGACTGAGGTGGCATTCGTCTGTCAGTTCACATAATTATTATATCAAACTACCGCCACCGATTTCCATAATTTCTTTCAATACACACATCCATACATTTCAACATCGTAAACGAAGTCGTAATTAAAATAAAAGCCTATTTAATTCGATTTTTTTAAATAATTACAAGATTTTTTTTATTAAAAATATGTCACATTCAGCGTAGCTTGCAGCCAAATTAAACTGAAACCTAGGCTACCTTCTAGATTGAATCACGCACGTGGATTGGCACGGACAGGACGATGTCTAACTGACAGACGAGCTACAATCATTTCGATTTTGAATTTAAATGAAATATAATAGAAACGATCTATAAATATATTGCTAATCAATTTTATATCTTTAAGTCATCATAATATTATAAAAATAAATAAATAAATAAATCAGCTTCACGCTGTATCCCACACACAGCAGGGTAGGCAGAGGTAATCTAGTGTTAAGACACTCCTTTCCCCACTTTCTGCCGGATTCTGGAGGCATTGCGTGTTGAGTGGCAGAACTAATAATATAAAATCATCATATAATAATATTATCATTAAAATATTAAAGTAGTTTGATGACTGATATTTTCTAAAGACTGTTATTTTATATATTATAAATATTTATTAATTTAAGCAGATTTTCTTCTGCTAATGCTAAATATAAAAAAACGAAATTCTAAAAATATACTTTTGTTTCTGTTTTCTATTAGTAGTAACTATTGTTATTACCAAAAAAATGTGTACTAAGCCGATCTAAGATAATTTAAAGTTACACTATTTATATCAACATAGATTGTATTTTTTATTTTATTATAATCAAAAATCTTTATGGAAATTACGTCAAGGTATTACAATTTTTTTAATTAACTACGACGCAAACATTATATTATATTATAATACGAAAACAATTTAGATTATTAAATAAATAATCGTGTAGTTCAAGAGGGCGAAGTCGCGGGCTGCTGGCTAATTTAATAGTATACAGTACCTATAGAATATTATTAACTATAAGATTTGACAAAATATTACACATCTATTTAAAATTAAAAATCAAATGAAATCTAAGATGTGAGAAAATAATAATTTTATCAGAATACAATTCTAAAACACATTGTGTCAAAACACCGCTATCAAAATTTAGAACGCGTGGTCGTAAATTAAGACGTACCATGATTTTACCACACTGAAACGTTTTGCTCTCGTTTATATCATTTTGATGAGGTATATTTTTATTACATTACGTTATCTAGTAGAGGTATATGCAATATAAAAATAAAAGTACAATATATTTTTAGTTACGGTAAATTTTATAAATATCACTAGAGGAGCGAGTTTAAATGTACCAATATATGTAGATATTATGTTTATCATGATTTACTTACCTTTTCTGTAAGGTGAAATCAATGCTTAATAAGTCAAAATATGAAAAATCGATATTAAAATTAATTCTGTGAAAGTATTCCATAATATTATATCGAATACTTTTACTACTACTACTACGAGATATATTAAGAGATATATAATAGGTGCTCCTAGTCCAAATAAATACATAAAGAATGTAAATTAATAGGTCAATTACTTAATAATTGACAAAATTGAAAATCACTTACAAGTTGCTAGTAACTAAAATATATAAAAAAAATTGAATTGACATTTTAAAATAATGCTTTAATTTTTGTTAAAAAAATTACTTTATTATCTGGTGTAGCTGTATTAATGTTCACTTACCAGATTCTAAATACAAGGCATCATATAAAGTACCTACAACCTACAAAAAATCGGACGGTTCGTGATATATAAACACTCTGGATGCTTAAGAAAGTAAACATAATTTACATTGACTCAAGTTACCAACAGTAGATGTTTTGATTAAACAAATACGAAATATGTTTTTAATTTCGTTACGTAGCTTCATATTGGTTCAAGAATATTCTAAATCGGTATCTTTCTTTTGGACTTGTCTTTTACAAAAAAAAACATAATCTAGATATAGATAGATTGCACGGGTACATCACTGTGTAGCTCATCGTCTCGTTCATCCCCCATTTCAATTTCTTCAATAAAAAATTCTTGATAAAGCGTAGCCCATGCCCTTTCCCAGGAACCACGCTATGATCAGTGTTGAAATTTGTTAAAACCGTTTCACTAGCTTAAAGGTTAAGGCGTTACAGACAGATAGAGTTACTTTCACACTTACAATATTAATAGAAAATGTAAGAATTTATCCTTGCATTTACGTTGAAAAACAACTTAACTTATATTACATATAATATTATTCAAAGACAGTTTTCATATCGCTCGCTAGTTTATAATATAGATTTAATTTTAGTCTTCAGTATTTTTAAAAAAAATAGCCTTATTTTCTTGCAAATGTTTTGCTAACAAAGTTATAAAACTATTCAAAAATTCATGAAAGCATTCTCAAATTAAACTTATTATATATTACTCTAATATTCAATATTTTTCTTTTTTCGCTCTGGTGACAAGACAAAGAGCGGCAGGGTGAAAAGTAGATGTCGGAATGTCGCACACGCATCCATGTACTCTCTCAGTCTTACTCGTGTTGAATCTACAAACATAGGCGCCACTATGGTCTCTTAAAAAAAATGGTGTCTTACATTTGGTTTTTTCATATACAATATTAAGGTAAATATATAATTTCGTTACAACATCACAAAATATTTATATAATAGAATAATAATTTATTATTGTTACTTAACAAAATGAGTGTTAAAATGATACTTCAAAGGTGTAAAAGATATCAGAATACGTATATCATCTAGTAACACATATAGAATGCCTTGATCTTTTTGGTGTAGAAACGACGTCATTCGAGGCTGGCAGGTTGACAGATTCATGAAATCTGCATGAGTTTCAACAAGTTTTATAATATTAGGTTATATCAGGTAACTAAAAAAAATATATTTTTTATTAACTCTTTTAAAACTAAATAAAATAATATAAATCAGATTCATGCTCTATCCCGCACACAGCAGGGTATGCCGAGGGAACCTAGTGTTAAGACATATCGTTCCGCAATTTCCGCCGATTTCTGGAGGTATTGCGTGTTGAGTATAGATAGATAATAAAAAGAGAATTCCTTTTTTTTTATAAGTAACAGTTTTTAGATGTAAAACAACCATTTTTTTCTTCTGATAGTTAAATAATTGCATTCCTTCACAGCCAAGATTTCCTTATGATGTACTATTAATGAATGTTCTGCAGTGAAATCTGTTTAATTAGACTGTGCTACTTTAAGGATAAAGCACATTATAAATGTTTTATCTGTGACATTTGTTTTTCAATTTCTATCTTTTAGAAATTCCTTGAATTTTTATACTTGCCTTAATTTATCATCCCTTTTATCCCCCGTGTTAAAATATAAGTTTAACGTGTATTTTAGTATATATGTATATGTGTATTATTCAATTATTCCATTAAAGAGTGATAGACAAACAAAGGACATCCGGAACTACTCTAGTATATAAGTAAAAGCTTTTAATTTACCTGCAAATTAATTGAGATTATGTTTAACAATATTAAAATTTAATTGTGATTAACTGAATCCAATTTCACCTCATAAAGGTTCACGGGTGCTGTTAGATTTGTAAATTTAAATTTGATAAATACATAATACTATAAATTTAAACGTGTGCAGGCTAAGATTATTCTCGGGGCTCTCAAAATACACCATGGACAAAATAATGACGTGTCAGAACACGACAATTTTCGTGAGACTGGCAGTGTAGGGCTAGTATAAACGCTTCATTGGAAGTCAGCATATTTTAGAACATTTTCTTATATCTGATAAATGTAGAGCAACATATCATTTTATATTTAAATTTTGTGAGTTTTATGAATGTAGTGATAAGTAATTGCATTCTCTTCTTCTCGCCAATTTTATAGCCATTACGCTTTAAATACAATCCACTACATTACAATGAAATAGCCGAAATCGTTACGAGAGAGTTTAATGTAACGACAAAAATAGCATCGATGATGGATTTAGATGAAGAATATTTAGAATAATAATTTCAAATTTCAGAATAATACCTGTTTTGCATCATAAGAAGTCATTAAATGGTACCGAAATTGAATTTTGACAACCATCTCGCCGTTAGAATGAAGGCACGGTATTGCGAACGGAAACGTCTTCCGGCACCGTCAGACGGCATTAATTGTGAGCTTTGTACGATTTGATGCCATTTGTAAGCTACTGGCATATAACCACAACTTGAATCGGTAAAATCTTTATAGAATCCGATTGAGGTAAATCGGTATTTTCCTACTATACAACTTCCATTTTATATAAAATATTATTTTTAGATTTACACTACACTATTATTTGCACTGTTATTATTATTATTATTGTTTGATTCACGCTGTAGCCCGCACATAACAGGGTAGGCAGAGGGAACTCGGGAAACCCGATATCTATTTTCCAAAGAATTCTGGAGGCATTGTGCCAAACGCCGCGCTTTGCTTCTTCAACAGGGTTAGGAAATGAAAATAATAAATATTTCATTTCTTCAAGTAAGACTCGAATCCACAACCTGTTCGCGTTTACTCACACGTTTGTGGCCTTGCTTGTGTTTGTGCAAAATATTATTTATTAGTGTTTGAATTATGTTTTACATTATACTGAGCACACTAATCTTGAAGAGAGAAGGTTCTGGAAACTAAATATATGTTTAGTATATATTTAGTATAGCGTATTTGATTTTTCTGCACACTAACAAGCGGCGGCTGTTCCACTACGATTCGACGGCCTCATCATCATTTTCTTTTCAATTTCAATTCATGTCACAGTAACATATTTCCATGACTTGAGACTGTCATTAGGGAATCTAAAGCAAGGTTATATTTTTTAATTATTTCCTACCAAGATTATATTAAAAAAAAATAAACACATAAATAAGTTATGTTTGTCTATATCATTCGGAATAATAATAAAATGTTATGATGTAACTTTACTTATGAAAACGCTTCTGTTAATAGACTTTTATGTATTAACGACTCTTGCCATTGTACTCCAATTACCATCAATACAATTCGTTCTTCGCTTTCCATTCAAATTCAAGTCATCTTTGCTTTTTTCGCTTTGCCTTGCCTGAGTGGGAATTCTTATTTAGCCTACCCTTTATTTAACACCCTTGCCGCCAATGACAACTCTCAAGCCACGTGGTGTTTGCACTTTCTCAAAAATATGAAAACAAGTTATTCATGATTGGATGTATCAATTTGTTAGCAAATGCAGCATAATAAGAGTATTATAGGTGGTATGCGGGCGAAGCCGCGATTATTTTTCAACATTCAAACGCTTCGAAACTTTCGTAAAATTAAATAAAATGCAAATTAAAACGAAAAGGGTTTAAAATTTGAGACTATATTAAGCCCAAGATTTACTTTCTATGTAAACATACACACATAAAACATCTAAATCTTAGATATTAGTTTCGAAGATCTTTACTTATGATGACTTACAATTATTGATTATGGAACGTCGATTAATAGTGGATTTCAACGTAGTGATTAAAGTACAGAAAATGGAAGATCCAAAATTCATTTCGGCAGTTGATCATTGCATAAGCACAAGCACATACAGTGTATTTACAATCACAAATATAGACCGACGCAACTCACACTATACCGGTTATTTATGAATGGTAGAGTTAGGTTTTTTCTATTAATGGTTCTTTAAAAAATCGAAAATATACTTCTTGAAAAATTGTGGAAATCATTAATTAATTAAAGTAATTAAAAAGATTCTACAACATTTATAAATTCATTATAAGTACAAATATAAAAAAATGCACATAAAATGTAGTGTTTTAAAAGAGTTTAGTAAAAATAACAAAAACGCGAAAAATCTGTTCAAGCAAGAGTATGAATATTGAACAGGTTTTATAATAGAGGTAGTAAAAAAAGAAAAATATCTTACAAAAGACACAATAAACGTAGTGTTCACATTGCAGATGTTGACATTCCTTATACTCTGATTACATAATTAGAACCTCTAAAGGTTTGTTAATTTCATGATATAAAAAAATTAAAATGTTACTGATAGTAGTAATATGAGAAAAATATGGTTAACTTATTTCAAAATCTACTACCAAGAAATTGTAAAACTATTATACAATTGAAATAATGAAATAATGAATAGCTTCTCGCTGTATCACATATACATGGCATCGTATTAGGCAGAGGGAACCTGGGAAACTAGTGTTACGACATTCCATTCCCATTAAGACACTTCCATTACCCCACTTTCCGCCAAATTATGGAGGCATTACGTGTGAATGCCAGAACTCTATGTTTTGCCTCGTTATCAGAGCGAGAAAAATCAAAATATTAAATATTTAATTTCCTCGAGTAGGAATCAAACTCCCAACCTCTCGCGTTTACCGTTACACGTTTGAGCCCATGCTCCACGACTGGGCTTAATATTATTTAATCAACGTATATATGATATAAGTACAATAAAATATTAGAATTAAACAAGCTTTATTGCTAGATGAACACTTAGGATAGAACTGTCAATAAAGTTTATATTGTGAACAATATAGTGTGTGCAGCCCGTATCTCGATATTCTTCAATATTATTATAGAATTCTAGAAATTCTGTTTTTGTCACGGCAATATCGGGGGGAGGCAGAGTTGTTATCAATAATATTATCGTATGCGGGCGCGCCGCTGTATTTTAATTGAAAAAATATTTTAAGGGAAGCGTTTGTGCTTTTTGTTCAAAATGAACGACGAAAACAGTGTCAATAGCGAACAGTGTTGATAATACTACTCCAGCTATATATTTAATAGAGTTTATTAAAATATGGGAAATTAATAAAGAACTGGAATACGTCCATTGAAGTATATCGCTATAAAGTTCAGAAAAATATTGTGCTAAAATAGCTGGTCGATATTTACAGAAAAATCAACCAAATGGAGATAATTATTTTTGAAAGCTGCTATCTCTCGTTCTCATGTAATTTTTAAATCATCCTGTAAGTTAAATCAGTTTCATGCTGCATCCCGCGCACAGGGTGGGGCCAGTAGAGGGAGCCTAGTGTTAAGACTCTCCCGTTCTCCAGTTTCCACCGAATTTGGAAGGCATTGCGTGTTGAGTGGCGGTACTTAATACTGCGCTTTGCTTCGATACCAGAGTTAAGAAATAAAAATATTTTATTATTTTAATTAAATATTATTATTATTATTTCATTTCCTCGACCTGAAGCTGAAGCACCTGACCGGTTGTGGATTTTCCCGCACAACCCGTCAAGTTTACAGTCACACTTTGTGCCCCTGGGCCACAACTGGCCTCTGTTAGTTGTATTTACTCATGTTCAGTAGCTTTGTTAGTGTGTGTGCGCAGCGACTGCGTCAGATTTTACAACGAAAAATTGTCAATAATATTGCATATTATAAGGGGCCATATGTAGATTAATATTTTTGTCTTTATTATTGTATTTGTGCGGCTAGACTAATTTAAGCCGTTATTTGATATAGCATTCCCAACTTCATCAGTTGTTATAATATCAGTTGTTAGCATTCCCAACTTCATTAGTTGTTATAATAATAGAAATTATTACATTGTACAAAAAACCGGACAAGCGCGAGTCGGGCTCTTCTACCAAGGGTTCCGTACAAAAATTGGAGCCACATTGGATCGGACCACACAACAATTGGATTTAACTACAAATGTATAGTTGCAGGTTTTTTTACTGAACTAGTACTACCTGTGGATGCTAGCTGCGAAATTTTATAACTCTACGCTAACCGGAAGTACCCTATTAATTTTGATTGCCTTTATAGTGTCGAAATACTTATTTTTTGCGGTATAAACGGCTATATTTTTTTAAAATAAATGTAGAAATACATTTTGTTCAGGAAATCATGGGGCCATAGATCTAAGTATATGGTTTGGATTTCAACTCGACGTCTCTAAGAGTTCCTTAGATAAAGGCTCTTGACAGATAGATATACAAACAGACGGAAAGACGGACGGACAATAAAGTAATCGTATAAGGGTTCCTTTTTTGCTTAAAAAGTACGGAATCCTAAAAATACTCAATTAAGATAAGGTTTAAATGTCATAATAATATACTACTAAATTTAATTTTGCAGACTTTTTGGTGCCGTTTTTATGTGCTTTGAATGCAGTAATTAGATTATTCAGTGCCAGAATTGCTTCATGTTGCCCTATTTGTTAATTTATAACTTAAAACGTATTTTTAGATTGCTTATAAACGTATAAACGTATTTATACTTAGCATATGTATTTAACAGCTCCCATTTCATTACCGACATAAAAATTTCATTTAAGCATAATTTATATAACAAATAATTTTGGAACATATTATATTAAATTTAATTATAATATCAAAAAGAAGCGTAAAATTTTGTTCCATCAATAAGTACTTTTTAAATATTATAAATTTTTGAAAATATTTGCTGTACATTTAAGAAATGGAAGATAACATTTTTTTTGCATGGCAAGCTCGTGATCGTATGGACGGTGATTATCATTTTTATTTTTATAAATCTATAGACTGCGTGTTTTTAGGTCACTAAGTTTTATTAATACATATATTATAAATCTCAAAAAAAAAATCTTTGCATCTGAACACAAATTAAGTGTTTATTAGTTATTATTCAATGTGAATTGTGCGTAATTAAAAAAATAATAATTTCCTTACGCCCTTGTATTCGGTATAATTTTGTTATTTATTGTGAAAAAATTATAATGCAGAACTTTAAAATATGAACCCTAACTAAATGCTTATTTTTTATCCAGTAATTTTTCTTTGTATTCATATCCTCTGCCAGCTTCCATATACAGTACGTACAAGGTCGTCGTTTTGGCATCCTAGCTTTACACTTAATATATAATACTGCATTCTCGATAGTCTAAAACAAAAATTAAAATATTGTATGTAACTTATAATAAACTGTTATACGTTATTAAATTTATTTAGGTCAAACGTCACAGGTTGTGAATTCGATTCCCACTCAAGGAAATGAAATGTTTAAAGTTGGAATTTCGTCGCCCTGGTGCTTAGGCAAAGCGCAGCGTTGAGTTCCACCATTCGGCAATAGATAACTGCTGTGTATGGGATACAGGTGACGCCAAAAAAAATATATTAAATAAAAAATATTGTAAATTTAAAAGTAATTAATATACATACATGCTTTACAAAATATATTGTTTAAGTCCTCATAAACTTTATATTTTGTAAAGGTTGCGTTGAGAGCTAACTAATTAATAATACGGTTTTGTTACTTGTAGCTTGTTTTGATTTTGTGAAAAAATATATTCATATTATAAATATGTAAGCGAGGTTTTATAGTTTTTAATAAAAATATTAAAATTTCGACTATTACATAATAATTGAATCCTAAGCCAGTTAATACTGGCTAAAGTACTATACTACTTTTCTCTTTTCGTTTCTTTTCCTTATTTCTTTCTCTTGGTCTAAGACATAGATAGACTTTATCATAATCTACACTTTCAATTTTACTTTTGATTTATTAAGAGTTGTATTTTATAAATACAGCTTACTTCTAGTAAAGACATTATACTAATATTATAACTGTAAATTTAAGTTGTTTGTTACACTCACGCCAAAACTACGCAACCGATTATCATGAAACTTTGAACACGTACACACACATACGTAATTTTCCAATTAAAAATATGTATATTATTAATAAAATGTTATCCTTTGGCTCTAATATAAAAATAAATTTAAGCGAGCGAAGCCGCGTTTGAGTCTCTAGTCTTTTAGAAAGACAGCATGAAACATGAATGTCATGTTTAGTAGTTACTAGTTAATTAATAAATTATCTCATTTCTAATCTGATTTCAATAAAAAAACAAACAATTCATAAAGTTTTTATAATAAGTGAAAAATTCTATGAAATGTTGCAATATACGCAACAAAACATGCTCAATGGTTTGCAATTCTAGTTTTTCAAACACCATTCGTTTGCCGCATTGCAAGGACAAGGCTCGAGGCTACGCTAATGCTCAGACAACGAAATAAAGTAACATATTTATTTTATGATAATTGACTTGCATTTTATACTGAATAGCTGTGGCGCTATCTATTTCACTAAAATAATCAAGAAAAAAATGTTTAAAATATTTAGTTTACAAAGGTGGCCTTATCCCTATAAGAGATCACTTCAAGCCGAGCAGTGGAAGTGGATGAGTGACAATCAGACGGAGAATCAGAGAAGAGTTGTAAAATTTAATTTATTTATATAAAAAAATAATACATATAAAAAAACAAATATAAATAACAATATATACATATGCAGCTATAAAATATACACACATATACATACATATTTTATATACTATACATTATTTTTATATATACATACATATATGAAATTAAAATTAATAGATACTCAATTAGTCTAAAATGTTATGAGCACAACTATTCTAAAGACTATACCAATAGTGTGGATATGTATACGATGACAAGACCACAAAGAGATCATGGCAAGAACCTGTAGCTTAGTAAATTCTGTGAGGTCTGAGATTGTATAATACTATTATGCAACTGCAACTGTAGTTCTGAATTTATTATAATTTAAATATATATTTCGACTGACACAGAATTCGGTTTAACCAAAAAATCTGAAGTAAGAAAATTAGTTTAAGAATCAACAATAAAAAATACTGCAATGTCAGTACAGAACTGAATAGTAAGACAACAGAATTTTGGTAAAATATTTTAATAGTTCAATTTCCACTAGCTCGATTTTCTAAAGATTATCCCGAAACGGTCTATTTGAAAATTTCACCATAAATAAAAATCATGTGGTGTTTAAAAATAAACCGTATGTACGCAACATAGAGTTCTAAATGGTTAGATGTATGTTTTTAGACTGTAGAGTAGAGTCAGATGTCGCTACAGAATTCACATAAGGCGCGTCTATGCTTATTCTGTACTGACCAGTTAACGTGTAGCGTAAATTGAATACCTTGGCTCCAATCCCAGTGGGGCGTCACTACACTGTGTAATTAAGTCTTACGAGTTCACTTCTCATATTGAATATACATATCTATGTATGTTTTGTGATCAAATAAACTCAACAACAACACAGTATATCTACATCTATACTCATAATAAAACAGTAACTCAACGCTGTCTGTACATGGAAGATTTATATATGTACATAGAAGATATACAAGTATATTTATATGGAGTCATTTCTTAATGTCTGCTTGTCTGTTTGTCTGTGCGTTTGTTCACGCTAATCTCAATAACGGATTAACCGAATTAAATGCAGTTTTCACTATTGTATTTTTGCAAACTTGCCTTATCAGTTTGTGTTTCATTTCAAACGGTTCCTAAATAAAAAACATTGTGTTAATACAAAGAATAGCATGCGACAATATTGCTACAAAATAATTGTTTTATTGAGTTGGCTGAAACTTTAGTTATCAATATATGTATACTAATTAATTTTAAAATCATAATGTTATTAGATCACGAAAGTGATTTGATAAGTGATAAGAAAATAAATAATTATGTCGAACAAGCAGGCTAAGCAAACGGTTCGCTAGTCTATATATATAAAAAGACTTGTGCTGACTGACTGAGGTAAGACGCACGCAGAGCCGTAACCGCTGTGCGTAGAAACGTGAAATTTGGGCAGATGTTTATTTTTATATTCTGGACATCCACTAAGAAGGGAATTTGAAAAATT
>DWMY01000494.1:0-24069 GCA_018249775.1 Heliconius hecalesia formosus | reverse complement strand
CCACCTTCCAGCTCCATTATCAGACCCTGGTTATCATATAGTATCAAAGTACTCGTCAAGATGAATCAAACGAGCTCAAACTCGATGAGGTTGCATCGTTTAATTACTGAGTTCCAATGGCCACCTTCCAGCTCCATCATCGGTTCAGCTCTTTGTCATAATAATATCGCATTGTCATCCGATTTATACATGCATGCGTGCAAAATTTCAGCTCAATCGAAAACCGGGAAGTGGATCAAATTCAACTTGCATTTGATTTCAGAGAGACAACGGGACATGTGAAAGTAAATAAAAGCTTATAATAATTCAACGCTTTGTTTACGTCCGCAAATATAGGCTAGAAGTCCGCGGGAGGCTCTCTTGCCGAAGATTTCGTCCTCGCAAACAGCGACATAGTCCTGACACTTTCTCAAAATTATCAAAAATGATTGAATTTATAAATTATATAATCAATCTTATGGTTTATAAATGCAGCATAATAAAATAATTATAGGTCGTCACCTATAATATGCAGGCGAAGCCGCGAGTGCACAACTGCTGCACCGCAATGGCATGTCACATTTGTTATACCTACTTATATCAAAAAGTGAAAATGATTTACAATTGCATCCATGTGAAATACGGTTAGTATTTAATTGCTTAAATTCGACTAAAGACCATATTTTAAGTGTCTATTTATATACTAAATTTTATCATCATCATCATCATCATCATCATCATCATCATCATCATCATCAGACTCTCCTAGTCCACTGCTGGACATAGGCCTCTCCAATGGCACGCCACTGAGCTCTATCTTGGGCTCTTTGCATCCAGCCGATTCCAGCCACTTTGCGAATATCGTCACCCCATCTAGCTGGTAACATTCTAGTATGAAGTAGTGCAAAAATCTACAAATTCTTTTGAAATTTCTCGTGAAGTGAAGTTCACTCAATCACAGATCCGTACAAAGTTAATATCGTGAATACCGATCGCCTCTCAAATACAGATGGGATTGACAAAAGAATTCCCAACATTTTTTTAACTTTAAGCAATTTCCACTTTTTTTCAATGTCGGCAGAGATGTATTTATTAGCTTATGCCCACGATTCGCCTGGTCATTTAGTGGTTTTCTATTGAGGCTGGTCGTGGCGAAGTTAAACTGTAAACACGACAGGTTGTAGGTTCGATTCTCTCTCTAGAAAATTAAAAAATATATATTTTCATTTCTTCGCTGTGGTAACAAGGCAAAGCGCAGCAGTGAGTCACGCCACTCTTAATATACAGTGCCTCTAACAGAAGTGTCTTAATGGGAACGTAGTGTTTTAATAGAGAACCTGAAAGCCTATTCTGAGGTTCCCTTTGCTTCCCTGCAAATATATTTAATATGACATATTACAGTTATTTCTTTACTTTTTATCAAAAAAAAAACATATTGTCCTTTAAAAAACATGTTTGTCATGGTTTCTAATACCTATTTTCAATTAATTAAACATGAATAATTTTATGATCATCATATAAGTTATTAGAACGTATAGTTATAATGATAAAAGCTTTAATGGCGTAGAAACTCATAAAACAAAAGCGTGCCTCTGTAAGCTGTGTAAGTGATTGCAAAACGCTGATTTCTATTAATAGAAAGTATAAACAGTAGGTATCTAGTAGGTATAATTGTAAGAATATACTATTTATAAATGCATTATTAATTATGAATGTTATAAAACAAAGGAGTTGTCGTCGTGGTTGTGGATTCGATTGTGTTGTGGTTTCTCACTCTGGTGACGATGTAAAGTGCGGCGTTGAGTTCCACCACTTTACACACAAGGTCTTAAGAATTCGTCAGAAAGTGGAGAACAGAAGTGTCTTAATAGAGAATGGCGTGTCTTACCACTAATTTCCCTCACTACAGTGCCTGATTGTAAACATGATGATCGTGGCTTCGATCTCCAAACGCAAGAATGATTATATTTATCTTCGTTTCCATACTATGGCAAGATAAAATAGTTTCAAGTTCAGCCAATCTATTATTCAATACGCAATGTTTAAAATAAATGTGAAAAGCGGAAATCCTACTCGGATTCGGAAAGCGAGTTTACAATCAGGCACTGTAGTGAGGGAAATTAGTGGTAAGACACGCCATTCTCTATTAAGATTAAAAAATCAGAGTGTACCCTTGTGTTATGTCGTACCATGCAATACGTTAAGAAAATATATTATCTGAATATGATATATATATATATATATATATATATATATATATATATATATATATATATATATATATATATATATATATATATATATATTATATATATATATATTTATATTGATTGTCCTTTTATATGAAAACCTTATATTCTTTCCATCAATACAGTATGGTTTTTTTCTTTTTTTCCTGTAACCCTAAAAATAATCATAAATATTACGTCGGGATAACACAATAAAAAAGGTGTTCCGGAACCTTTGGGGAACAAGAACAATGGATGTAGCGTAATGAAATCTGACTCAGCGCGACAGTTTCTCAGTGAGTGAATATTTAAAATATACCAACTCTTTGTAATACGTATCTACTTGTATGTACATTGTAGATTTTGTTCGTACGTATAGGTACACTATACGAACATTCTAGTGTGTAAATTTGTAATACTGTTTGTCTGTGACTTTATTAAATTATTGACAATTTTATCAACATCCTGATGGTTAAATTGGTTCGTAATATTATATAAATATATAATATAACATGCGTATGTTTGGATTAAAAATAATACTATAATGTGTTTTTTTAGTTTCACGCCGTTTATAACAGGGTAGGAAGAGAGAACCTAGTATTAGGATACTCCTTACGCCTAAACTTCGAGACCTTGCGTGTTAAGTTTCACAACCTAATGCCGATCTTTTTTTTGTTACTAGAGCGACGAATATTATGTAATTCATCCCTCTGGATAGATATCGAACCCACGACCGTCGTATTTACAATCAGACGCTATGCTGCTGGCAGGAAGGCCAGAAATCCTTCTGAAATTAAAAATAGACCTGTTAAATATTGTTACAATCCTAACTTCAAAAAGTATACTAATATAATCATCTAATAAATCACACAGTAGTAATATCATTCGTCCAAATGGATTATTCACGTACTTCTTATTTATCGTGTATGTTCTAAGAGCTCGCAATAAGAGTGAGTGAACATCCGTCAGACTGACTTCAGAGAAATGATCGAAATAGTTTCCCTAAGCTTTACTCACATTTGGCAAAGTAAATACCAAGTGGGTTGTTGGTTTTTATGATAGTGACTGATCACACGTAATTTTTTTTCTTATGTTTACATATTTTAAAAATAAATAAATAAATCAGCTTCACGCTGTATCCCGCACACAACAGGGTAGGCAAGGGGAACCCAGTGTTAAGACACTCCGTTCTCCACTTTCCGCCGAATATGTCATGACATAGCGTAGCGTTGAGAAATATTTTCATTTCTGAACATGTTGCCAGAGGGAAGAAATGAAAATATTAATAAATAGTAATTCATTTTCTCGGGTGAGGATCGAACCCACAACCATCGCGTTACAGTCACATCCTTGTGCCCCTACGCTACGTCGATCTATTTATGAAAAATATAAAAAATATAAATATTACGTTGCCGCAAATTGAGCCTCTCAGGATTTTATTACATGTAAACAAGATGCCCCGGGGACGGGGGCTTGGACTAATACAACTCCCCTACGCATGTTCACCATGATCTTACAATATTATTGATGAAATATCAAAAGTAGTAATATAATACGATTATAGATCTATCTCGGAAATAGTTTTTTTTTTATTTTATTAGAGTGAACATGAAATGTAGTTTTAAAATATTGTATTTAAAAGGTATAAGAAACGAAATAAACTAACCACGTTCCATGGATGTCGCAATAAAAAAAATGAGTAGTAAATAGAAGCCAGTGATGGCACAGAGGCATACGCGTGTGACTGTTACGCGAAAGGTTGTGGTTTCGATTCCCACTAGAGAAAATGAAATATGTCATATTTTCATTTATTAGCTCTGGTAACGAGGCAAAGCGCGGCGTTAAGTTTCACCACTGAGCACGCAATGCCTCGAGGAGATGCGGGATGAAAACAATTATAAATAATTGATAAGCATTTAACCGACACAGTACAATTGTAAAATATTCTTAATTTATTTGAAATGAATTATTAAATTAAAAATGATAAGAATATATAGAAAAACTATAAAAAAATAAAGAACCTTAATTACATTCTCATTTTACCACTGACGTTACTAAATTTTAAATATAAATAATCTATATGAGATATAAAATATAAACACATAATATGTATTCAACAGGACAGTACCTACCTACCTAACTTATGAATATAAAAAAGCTTGAAACCCATTAATTACGAGGTTAATCCTAATTAAAATGTTAAAAGAATTTCTTTTGTTGTGTGTGTTTTTCTTTGTTTTGAAGACAAAACAAAGAAAAACAATACGTATAGAGGAAACAAGATCTTTTTACACAATTAATATGTCGGACCTCGTCCTCTTTCATTCAGACCTGTAGTGGGGACTCTTGTAAAGTTAAAGATACCGAAAGAGACACTAATTGAGTGTTGACGTCGCAAGTAAACTGGAGAATTTAGCTTTATTATAAAAACTAGTTTCGTTGTGGTCAAAGAAATTTTTTGAAATGTTTATTTGAGAAGCATATTGAGCTTAAATTAATAAATAAAAATTTATGTGATATTTTTCTTTAATTTAACTTGTAACTTATTATGTTTTATGTATGTTTAGGTTTTTATAGAAAAAAACATATATAAAAAAAAACTTATATTTTATATTTGTAGTTCATTTCATACTTATGCTTAGGCAAATTTAACTTTGTCAACTTTTATGAGTTGTAATTATAAAACTGGTACGGAAGTTTCGGTGGGCGAATTTGACTCACACCTGTTTTTTATTATAATTTATAACTTAGATGAGTTTTATATTTCGCAATTGCTATACTATCAAGAAAAAAATGAGTTCATTCGTTGAGTAGTCATCTTTCTAGCCTTGCCATTTGTCATTGTCAAAAGGTATTATAGTATTACTTGTTACGGACGACAAAAAAGTTGTATTTTATATAATCGCCGAGTAAATAGATTTTTTTTCAGCTTCACGCTATATCCCGCACACAGTAGAGTAGGCAGAGGGAACTTAGTATTAAAACACCCCGTCGTTTGGACTCTACGCCGTCAAAACGAGGGAGTGTCACCGGAAGTAAAATTAGTTTGAATCGAATCGACAAATCATTGAAATATATGAATACCAAAGCATAGATTGGTAATTCTAGAAAAAGAAAATTAAAAAAAAGAAAATCTACACAAAAAAAACATAAATGGAAATTCACTTAGAAATCCGTAGGTACTAGTTTTAACAAATAAGAAATATTTTATTATAATAATTTTATCCTACACTTAGGTGACCTAATCCGCTCCGCTCCTGTATTGAACAGAGGCGATTGTATCTCAGAGAGGCGCCTCACTGTGGTGTCAATACAAACAAAGCTGGCGAAGTGCAGCTTTTGATTTAAAATTATTACGACATGTATTATTGAGTTATTCATATTCTTTAAAAATTAATGTAATTTGAATTTAAAAATATTAAAAAAATAGTCTGGAACTTACTAAGCTTAATTTATTTTTATTCAAGTGTATTTAGAGAAAAATTGTTGATTATTTGGTGATTTATCCGGTACTACACTAAATAAATCGCATTTTTATTTGATAGGAGTTATTTCATACATATATTAGTTATTTAATAACTATTACGAAGAGGTATGTACGCGCGCACGTGGTTTTTCTCGCTTATATCCCGACCCCGAGGAAATTCGTGGAAAAAAGTATGTTGCTCCACAAGCTCCTCTATCTTTCAGTGATAAAAATCTTATAAAAATGGGGTCAGCTGTTCTAGAAAGTAGCCCAGACAAACAGAAATACAAACGAAAATAATAATAATAATTATATATTATAATAATATTGTATAAATGATTACATTAGCGTGTAATTAAATTCATATATGTAACACGCGAGATATTCTGAGATCACAGACGGATTATTCAACTTTATTTATATGAATAGGTGTATAGATTAAATAATACAAAACTTTTAATATCTATCATATTTATTTTAAAATATATGATTATAAATAGATAGATGAACAAGCGAATGAAAATCGATTTCAACAAAAACAACAAACAAAATAAATATAACTAATTAAAATGAACAAAAATAATATAAAGAACTTGTTACTTCTATACTCATATAATATGTAAGAGTAAACTTTCCACAAATACTATTGTTATACCTACTACAAACAATATCAAATTTACGGACCGATTGAAGTTGATCGAACATGAGGGAGAAATGCGGGAAACGGTGTTCCATATAGAAAATAGATACCTCGTTGTAGGTTGTTTAAAATATCCTTTCTGTTTGCACTCTTTCAATTTGTTCTTGAGATTCTTGCGAGTGTAGATAGTGAAAATTCTAGTTCTATATCTCGAATGTTTTCAAATGAAAATAAGTATTTTCGTTGAATAAGATATATGAATAGGGAGTATTGTGCAGCAGATTTAATTTCAATTCACTTAATAGAGGCTAATCGTGGCGCAGGAGTACAAAACATCAAACTCACATCACCTTTGTCAGGTCACAGGTTCAATTTCCAGAAAATGAAATATTAGGTTAAGATCCTCACTCTGAAAGTGGGGAACAGAAATGTCCACGTTATTAGGTTTCCTCTGCCTACACTGCTATTTGTGGGGCGCAGAGGCACACGCAGCACAGCACGCAGCTAACGCTATAACTTAAAAAAATAATTATGATGTGGTAAATATAATATATAGAATTGTAATAATTTATTCCAATTATTACAGTATATTTTATAACTATAAACCATATAAGATCACAAAATTATATCCATAATTAATACTATATATTCAAATCTCAAAATCTCACGTAGCCTTTAAATAAGCGTATATTTCTCCAAATATTATTACAAAAGCACGGCAATATATTCGTGTGTGAATAGTTGTCGAAATCGGAAAACTTGTTCGAAATAGTTGATTTTGGAAGAAGTACAAAGATGACTGATAAATAATTCAAATCCTGCAATGCGGGCCGCAGGGACTGACAGGAGGTCTTAGACGCCGGTGTTTGAGTGAGACACGCTGTATCTCGAAGTATTCAATGAAACATCGTTTTTATACAAATTTACTGTGAACTAAAAGTGCTAAAGTACTGAAGACAGTAATAAGAATTGGTTTCAGTTTCTTTGTTTCTTGCCAGTTGTAGAGTTCTTGGATAGTTAGTTGGCATAAGATTTATAATTCAAAGTTGTTTTAAACCTTTGCGTTGATACTCCTGTTATCGTAGTTTTATGGTTATATTACAATTATATAATGATGTCTACAGGAGTTAGTATTTATGATTTTTTATTAAATAGCATAATTCTTGTAATTTATTTTATCTTATATTAATCTATCACAATGAAGTACTTCTATCAATACATTTAAATTTTAATCTTTAGATACGTACTTTCGTAAAACAAATGGAACGAAATGCATTCTTTAAAAAATATTGAAATAAACGTATAATCAGAAGATGACAAAAACTTTTTTATAACTTTGTTATTTAATCAAAAAGCTTCCATTGGCATCTGTAACAATATATATAATGAAACTTTTAACTTCTTTATAATATTACGGCAGAAGACACAAATTACCATTGACAAAGGCATTCTAAACAGAATCAGTAACATTTGACACAGACGCGAAGTTACGTCATTAGCACTTTGAAAAGTTCTAAATACATGCTTAAGCTTGTTATCCTTAAATAAACCCTGTAATCGAAATTATTCAATCCTTATCTTTTATACACTCTATACCTATCCCGCATATAGCATTTCCTTCCCAACTTTCTGCACATTGCGTGTTGAGTGGCGGAACTCCACGCCGCTTTGAGATGTTACCAGAGCGAGGAAACGAAAATATTAAATAATTTATCTCCCCAAGTGAGAATCGAATCCACCCCACATTTACAATCATTCGTTTGTACCACTGCGCCATGACGGCCTTAATTTGTTGTTCAGAGCAAAATAAGTATTAAATGTATGATACAGTGATTTACTTTTAAGTAGTCAATATTTTTTTATCATCGTATTCCGCATACAGCGGATAGGCAGAGGAAATCCAGTGTTAAGATACTTCGTTTCCCATTTCCCGCCGAATTCTGGAGACATTGCGTCTTGAGAAACGGAAGTACGCGCCGCGCTTTGTCTCGACACCAGAATGATGAAATGAAAATATTAAGAAATATTAATTAATTTCCTCGAGTGAAAACACGAACCACGAACCCACAACGGTAGTATTACAGTCCACCCTTGTGCCACAGCGCCACGACCGCCTTCAATGTTGTATCTATATATTGTCTTTGTAAAAGTATTGTATATTTCATCCCATCAATAACATAAATGTGAAATAAGAGTAAGAGCCACGATAACTGTTAAGTCAATATTGATATTACAATTAATGAGTCACTCTCGACTACTACTAACCGACGGAAGAATGGACAATTCTTTTTGTTCACTCCGGATAAATTGAAACTGTGAGTTTCACTTGACAATTTTTAACTTACAGGATTTATAAAATTTTACAAGTTATTAACTTATTACTAATACGTATATACCTGTTAATTATGAAACTAAAAAAGTAAAAATAAATATAAAATTATAAGCAATTATACACATATTTTATTACTGCATTTTTACTTATTTTTTCTAAATACTAAAAAAATCTTTCTCAACTTTTAAAAGCATTATCAAAAAGTGTAAAACAAATAAAACTTTCAACAATTTAGTTAGCTTTGCATAAACAACGTGCAGCACGTGTGTGTGTGTGTGTTATTGATCCAACGTAATACGTCGAACCATAAAATTGGAATAGAATCACTATTAAAATCTCCCTTCGAATTTTGATAAATTTAGTCAAACTGTCTTTCGACTTATTTTCTGTTTTTTCTTTTTTACATAGCAAGCAATGATAACTTTATGTCACTTCGTTTTTTTATTATTACAGCCGCATTATGTAAAGTGGCAAAGTGGTCTAGAACTAGTACAGTACAATTATTTATTTTTTGATATAACAATGATATTATGATTATCATCTTGCTTTTAAAAGGGAACTTAGTGGTAAGACACTCCAAAGCTTTCATAACATAACACGTCGAGTGGGGAACTAAATACCATGACAATATGACAATTTGGCTTAAACCACAACTACCCTAGACTAGCTCATATGCATGCGACGCGTTGGACTTATCAGAATTTCAGAGGGTCACAATGGGTTTAAAACATTGCAATATTACTAAATATTCGTATCGTAGCTAGGAAGTATCTGGTTGTAAGCGAAATAGTAATAGTTACGATTTTTTTATATAAAAAATATTTTGTAGTTTCACATTTTACTCTACCACGAGGCGGGTTATGTAGATTCGTGTATGATGATGTGCGATTTCCTAAAATGTAATATCGTAATCAATTCTATAGGGACATAGAATAGCTATGTATACGTTAGACCAAAGGGATGTTCCATGTTTGTATTGCAAAATATATGTATGTAAGTTTATGTCAAATGGCTTTACTATAAAATAATGAATATAGTAAGTTTATATATTGGATATAAGTGAATTTTGGTTTTGCAATGAAAATAAAATTAAATTTGAGGGTGTGACTGTAAGCGCGGCGGTCGTGGGTTGGATTCCCACTCTGTGGAATGAAATATTTAATAAATTAATTTCGTCGTTCTGGTATGAAGCATGGCTCGGCGTAGACCAACCACTCAACACGCAATGTTATTTACTTTGAGTGGGAAACGAATCCACGACCTGTCGCGTTTACATTCACACGCTTGTGTCCCTGGCCACGACCTGGCCTCTGTAATATTAACTATTTTTGCCTCCATTACTAAAATACATAAATTGCAGCCCACTTTATTTATCAGTATCGAGTGTCCGCGCGAGATGAACACGTATCGCGGCACTGAACGACGATAATGTGTCATTTACGAGATAACATTAACACGCCTGCACTTTATGTGATCAATATAATAGAACAGAGTGCAGACTGTAGAGCAGTGGATCCGTGGGAGTGCGATAGGTTATTATGTATTTTGCTTTTTGTGGTAGTTACAGGTTCTATTTGATGCCAATTATTATATTTTTTTGTTAAGTATTTAATATACATTTTACATAGTTTTTTTATGCATTTACTGATCGTAAGGTTAGATCTATTTTTAAGATATTTCACCTTATATGGTGAAGTGCCGTACGAAGTGTTTGTTATTTTACAATGTGTTTTTATACTTCGTCGTAGATCACAAACAGCTATACACAATGTAAAATATAAACTCATACTAGAATCAAATTTGAAAGTTTAATTTGACAGAAATAGCCAACTTTGTAGTAATATGTATTCATCTTAATACATTCTTCAAAGTATTTTCAGTACTTACGATTCATGCACAGGTCCTATTGGTTACCAGAATATTTATGATATACCTAAATTAACATTATAAGGAAATAACTTAATTCTTTATAATATTTTCACGCTGGATGCCGAACACTATGATGGTCGTGGTGAATTGAACACCGCGCTTTGCCTCGACACCAGATCGAAGACATGAAAATATTAATGAATAAAAATTCATCCACCCGAGTGGAAATCAAACCCACAACCATCACGTTTACAGTCACACCACGACGGCCCCAAATAATCTATATAATCAGAATAACCGTATATTTATCCGAGCACGAATGTGCATCACGATAGGAGATCAACACGCTATGCTAATGAGCGCTGATAACGCGTAGTATATGAGAGCGATAACACGCCTACACTTTATGTGTACCTACATATTATATCATTTGCATGTTATATCAAGTAGAACTGTTTATTACGATATATACTCACATTCCCATCTTTGTCTGTTTTTTTTTTAGGCGAACTAGTGGCCATTGCAGTAGGCTGGAACAGCGCTAACTGTTGATATGAGGGTTGCAAGTTCGATTTGGATTCGTGGAAAGGATTATAGCGGGGTATCTAGAGAGACCGGAGTGCTAAATGCTACAGTTCTACCTTTTACGCCTCGTCCACTGTCACGAACCTTTTAATTATATCGTCCGGGAGGTCCTCATGCTTTTTAAACAAATTTTCTCCAGTATCATCAGTACTGTGTTCTGGAAGGTTACCCAAGATCTACACAACATGGAATATCTAGAATTCATGTGGAAAGCGTAGAAGGGAGAATCTGTCGGAGTATAGACACTTGATTTCTTCTACGAATCCTGTAACACCTTAAAAAATTAAAACTTTAAGATTTGTTAAAAAGAATCTGAAAATATCTTAATATACAAGTATATTTTAGCTTAATACTTTCTTAATAAGTAGATGCTGTATATTATCATAACTTAACTCATATACAATCTAGGCTACCGTAACGCAGTGAAATACTAACTGTAAAAACGGTATTTATGGCTTTGATTCTAATATTTGCAAATCAAGGATTTACCATTCAAAACGTATGATTTTGAATTCTAGTAAAAAGGGATAAGTTAGGGAGTCTTGACATTAGGTTCTCTTAGCCTGACTTAATGAGTAATCAAAATTAAACCAAATAAATATTTACATAAAAGTCATATAAAAGATAATTAATAAAAATATAAAAATCGATACTAATCGACATGAAATTATTATATTTACAAAATAATCGCCATAAATGCTTCAGTAAAAATATTATTATTCTTAATTAGATCAACATTATTGTATATTCGTAAAATAGCAATGAAATCACTTTAGTATCGGTGGGCTTATCGCAGAAACATTATGAAACAATACTATTTACATATTACACCACCACCAGAGAGAACGAAGCGCCAAACGCTACGGTCTCTACATACCTCTTTCGCCTCGTCCACTGTCATCAACCTCTTCATACATGCCCTCCGGGGGATCCTCATGCTTTTAACGTGACCTTCCTCCAGTATCTTTGATACTGTGTTTTCGAAGATCAACCGAGGTCTCCCCCTATTTATATATTATGGTTTTATTATCACAGGTGCCGATATATTTTCTGTATTACAATAAATGAAATTAAGTACTCCGTTGAAAATAACCTACGTAATATATTACGTTTAAAACTTGAGAGTTCGAATTATAATAAAAGCCTCTTGCATAGTCACAGACATAAATATGTTAAGCAAACATACATATATAAACTCATATTTAAATGTTTTTTTACCTCTACATAGGTATAGCAGGATAGGTAGAGGTAACCTGAGAAGCGAGTGATTAGACATTCCGTTCCCGTTAGGACACTTCCATTCCCTACCGACGAATTCTGGAGGCATTACACGTTAAGTACATAACCTGTGCTTACAGTCGCACGCTTGTGCCTCTGCGCCACGATTGGCCTAATAAAATATAATGTAATGTATATGTAATTCAAATCTAGTTTTCTAAAAATGCTAAATTATATATTTCTATCGTATTACAGAGAGATAGAGAGAGATTTAGTGACTGTTTTTAGCAATAGTAGCTAGTTTATAACATAATACGAGTGGGCCTGAATATATGGATCAATCAAAGCGGATTTCGATAGTTATAAAATATGGCATTTAACGAGAACAAAAACATTTTCCGATTTGGAACTCGAACCGACGACCTAGCAAGTAACCAGCAAAATAAAGTAATCATTCAAGCAATGAAAAAAGATTTTTCAGATTAGATCATGTATATAAAATACCGTAAACGCCGGTACACAGGTGACTGACTTACATAATATAATAATCCCAATTCAGTTTCAAAGTGAAATTTCCGCTCTCTCAAGTTATTTGTACGGCAGGCGCAAATACAGAGTTACAATGTATATATATATAATCCAGTCGACATTGTTCACAAATTTTACGCAGAGTGCAATAAATTTTGCGTTTAGCTAAAAAGTTATTGAATAATTTTCCGTATCTTCTCTGTTTATTGTAAAACAGGGGAACAAATTTTTGTACTACCAACAGTTGTTGGTAGTACAAAAATTTGTTCACGTGGATCTAAAATAAAATTAAGAAATTCATTTATTACTCAAGGAATTTCGAGAAAATCTTTATAAGTACTGCCCTACACTCCCTAGCTTACCTACAAGAGAAATATCAACTTTATAAGTTTAGTAGTTTCATCTATGTCGTAATATTTAAATTTCAAAGAAAATATTAGAAGTACGACACAGTTTTAGAACAATTTGTCGAGCTTATAATGTCTCCAGCTCAGAAATCTATGTCGGTAACCAAGTTTGAAATCAGTCGCTTATTTTTTTGTTTTTCTTCTCTCACTTTGGATAATATTATTACAATTTAAACTTTGAAGTCGTAATTTCTGAATATTGTAGCGAAAGAAAATTTGTAACTCAATATAATTTACTTTTTCTAGAAGTAGTGTAGGTTTAGAGAAATATATATAATTAACTATTAGTGTAGCACCTAATTGTTTACTTTTTAAGTTTAAAATTTGTGTTTACCTAGATAATACGAAATAATTGATACAATATTGGTACATTTACAATTTGTCGTTAAAACAATTAAATTGAAAAAATTCTGAACATTGACATTATTTCAGCATACTAATTGGTTGTTTATTTTACGTACACGCTATTGTCTAACACCATTGCATGTTCTACTTCTTAATGCGACTATTCATTTAACAATTGAGTAATTAAGTCCAGTCGAGGCACAGGAGTGAAAGCATGTGACTGTAAAAGCGAAAAGTTGTGGGTTCGATTCCCACTCGAGGAAATGAAATATTTACCAAATGTTTTCATTTCTTCATTCTGGTGTCGAGGCAAAACGCGGTGTAAAGTTTTGCTACTCAACAAACTGCCTCCAGAATTCGAAGGAAAATGAGGAGCGTAGTGTCTTTACACTAGGCTTCCTCTGCCTACTCTGCTAAATACGGGGTACAGCGTGAAGCTGAAAAAAATCTATATTTAATTTACTTATACATTTAACATTTCAGCAACAATTAAAACTGTAAAATAAAATGAAGTTTTAAATCGGAGGTTTTAATTGAAATGACCATAAAAACAGAACACGTTGGATACACGGCCGGCGACCAACGATCCGAGAACGCGCTACTGATATCTCTGACTCGGAAACTTTTATTGATGACGGAATTACACCTTGTTTGAAAGACATAAGGTTGCAAATGCAAGTATTATATGAATAGTAATATAGAGCCTGATGCAGGTAATGCAGGGAAGATTAACTTTAATGATTAAAAAAAATCATTCGATATAAAGCTTTTAATAGTATTCTAAAATGCCATAACTGTACTGTACTGTACTGTAACTACTTGGATAATACTTTAAAATATTATAATAAGCATAAAGATAACTTGCAATTACTACATATTATATATCATCAAGATCATTTAGGTTTTTTAATGTAGGGCGAGTTTTAATAATATCATGAAAAGAATTTTGTTAAAAAAATACACTTTTATAAAAATATATAAAATAATTGTTCAATACGAATAGACTGTAAGGAATTACGTAACAGCGTCACGATCCTCTTAAGGAAATGTTGCCTTTCTGTTAGAGTTCTTATTTTAAATTAGCATTTACCCAACAAATTGTGTTTTAACTTACAATGATAAGGGAAATCAATGAGGGGCTTTAACTCTATTGAATTGATCACCTACTTTTGTATAAGCATTAATGTTTTTAACTTTTCTTATATTTTATATTATTAGAATATTTTATTTCTTAATAATTTTATTTCGTTGGCAAGAGAATTAGATTATAGTAAATCTTCTCTCTGTTTCCTTTCACCTTTCATCTTTATCTCTCTCATCTCATATTCGCCACTAAATACGAAATCCCTCCAGAATCCGGTCAAAATTGGGGAACAGGGTATCTTAATACTAAGGTTCCCTCTATTCTGCTGTGTGCGGGATCGAGCGTAAAGCTAAAAAAAACAGAAGGCAAGAGGACTGATGGATCATGCAAGATAATAAACAGTATTAATTGACACTCAATACAGATAACACTGCATAACGGGAATGTCTAAACTAGAAAAGTTAAAATCCTTGAGCCATTATCTCTATATATAATAAGACAGTAAAAATATTTAGTCTGTACATTTAGTAATTTTGACTAAAATGGATAGAGAGACATTTAAAAAGAATAATAGAAAGTAAAAAGATTTTTTTTTTAATTTCTTGTCTGTCTGTCTGCTTGTCTGTCTGTCGATGTTTATGTCCACATTTTTCTCCGGTTCATCAAAATCGGTTCATTAAAAAAAAGTTATCGTCATTTGAATGAATGAAAGGCGCTGGTAAGATTCCTGGCTAAAGAATGACATTCGAAACGTCTTGGTTATATGACTGTTGATAAAAATATATATTTTTGAAGCACTATTATACAATATTTTATACAATAAAGTAAACAAAATTGAATTGTTAATGGAGATTACCTTCATAAATCATAACAGTTAAGTTTAAATCGTAATTAATTCAACACAGAGATAATAATTACTTCGCTCTGGCACTGGGTAAAAGCTTAGAGTTGAGTTGTGCCACTTAACACGAATTGTCTCAAAAATTCGATGGAAAGTGAGTGTTTTAACACTAGATGGGAAACTAGTGTTAAAACACATCTGCCTATCCTTTTTTATTTATTTTTATTTTTTTTGCCGGGAAATGTAATTATGCAGACCATCCGTGCGTAAGACAAATATGCCCTACAAACGAATGGTACTGTGGGACTCATGAAAGGATAACCGGATACTACCCACAAAAACCCAGCGGAATCCCTCTCCACCAATATAAGACGCAGGAGGATCATTCGTTCATACTACTACGACGCCTCAGTGGAAGGCCTGCCTAATGCAGGCCACCATCGCCTTTAGGGTTCCCCGGGGTTTCTCCTAGGGTACCCGCAGCCTCGATGACTTGCGGGAGCATCACCATGACTCTCCCGCAGTAGCTCGTCTAGGGTAGGGGGAGTTGAAGAAGCGCGTAACGCCTTCTCCTACCCCCTGGCCTACGTCGACGGAGCGGATGTGCGTTAGCGCTGGACTCTTGCACTCGCTCCGGCGTCTTCTTTAGTGCGATAACTGATTCGCAGTCCGGTTAACTGCTTTGTCTACCAATATACATGGCGGCATCGTCGCCGTCGCCGAGCTCTCGGCATTGACGCGTCGCACAACCTCATTAGATCGTCGTGCATTCGACTTGCCCGCTCTTCAACTCTGAAACTTGTACCCAAAGACCTATCTCGGGTGCACCAGTTTAACACAATGGCTGCCTGCCAGATGGAATGGTAGAAAGTATAAATGAGCGGTAAGAGAATCAAGGAGATCTCAATTGACCTTCAAAAACTACAGTGTTGATATTAACGGAAAATAACGTAAAAGTATGAATACTCTTCAGAGGACATGTATTGAGAATTTGATGGGCGATGCCAAAGAAGTATGCAGGGACCATAGCATGAGGCGCTCGGTTCTCCCTAACTGTTCTACTATAGACAAAACTTGAACATAAATAATGTCCTTAAATATTTACACTAAAATTAGCTTCACGCTGTATACCGCACACAGCAGGGTAGGCAGAGGGAACCTAGTGTTAAGACACTCCGTTCCCCACTTTCTGCCGAATTTTGGAGGCTTTGCTTGTTGAGTGGCAGAACTCAACGCCGCGCTTTGCCTCGACACCAGAGCGAAGAAATGGAAATATAAATTTAAGTAAATATTTCATCTCCTTGAGTGGGGATCGAACCCACAACCAGTCGGTTTTACAGTCACACTTTGTGCCACTGCGCCATGACTGGCCTCAGCATATTTACACTAAATTATATTAAAAAAACATTTGATAATACTAAATCACAAAACCTTAGAAACAATATCACATACCAAATAACATCAACACGATATTGAATAGACACTATTTAATAAATATTAGTTCCACCTCTGGATAACAAGGCCGAAAGATTGATGATGCTCATGTCCTCGTTTTATTTCCCCGCGGATAATCTCGTTGTCTCCGACTTAAAGACATGTAGGAAATACGGGGGCAATTTTCCTCCAACTACAGAAAAATGGGGAACGCTTAACATCGCGGTTGGGCGCCCCTGAGTAGGCGCGGGCTTATCCCGTCAGATGAAAGAAGATGCTATGTGCTCTCGAGTAAATTATATGTAACGACCGCTATGTAATTTGCCGAATGTTCAGCTCCCAACTGGATAAAAGTTTATATTTTTAAGCAAATTAATTGTTTATTAACTCTCTATATACGCACTTATAATTTCGTTTCGTCATCCTAAAAACAACTTAAAAGTCCATAGCACAGAGATATCATTATTTATACTGTAATAATTAAATAAAGAAAAAAAGATGTATTACTGGAACGAACCAAATCATTTAAGAGGCCAGTTGCAGCAAAGGAGCACAAGCGTGTGACTGTAAACGCAACAGGTATTGGGTTCGATTCCCACTCGAGGAAACCTCTGGTGTCGAGGTGAAGCGCAGAATAGAGTTCCGCCACTCAACGCGCAATGCCTCCAGAATTCAGCGAAAATTGGAGGGTCTCATTCTGCTAACCATGTGGTCTCACACTGTGGGATACAAAGTGAGGCTGAAAAAAAAACAAAATCATTACATTTTAACAACAAATATGAATTGGATCTGTACATTTATATCTCAATAAAGTATATAAAATAATATAAAGTAAAAGATATTTTACGACGTGACAGTGAGATACAAGGTAATAAGAAATGTGGCGGCTCATAACCAGGATGACATCTCCAGAGTACAAGACATAAACCACGGAATGAACTTGTTCATAGAACGCTCAAGTATACGAGTTAATGAAAAATATCTTCTAAGAAAATGTTCTATTTTCAAGTTTTATTGCTTTACATTAATTTTATCATTTATGTTTTAAAATATCGTAGTAAAATGTTATAAGATTGAGTTATTTAATATCAATAAGAAAGGATTATCTAAATATTTTAAAGTAAAAAAAAATTGAAGCCAGTCGTCACGCACAGGCGTGGAACTCTAAACGCGACAGGTTGTGGGTTCGATCCTCGCTCGAGAAAATGAAATATTTGATATTTTTATTTTTTCGTCCTGGTGTCGAAGCAAACTGCGGCGTTGATTTTCGCCAAAAGGCGATACCTCCAGAATTCAGCGGAAAATGGAAAACAGAATATCTTAGCACTAGCTCTCCCTTTGCCTATAAGCTATAAAAAAATAGAAGAAATATAGCAAGAATTTTAATAATAAATGAAAGCCGTTGACATTTATGCAGTAAGGAGGGATAATCTATTACACATATAGCAGATACTATAATCAGAAGAATTCACAGAAACCACAAAACTTAATCAGACTTATCTATAGATAACCTCCTCACTGATATAGGTCATAATAATTGAAAAATGTATGTTGACAAATATTTAGTAGTAATAGTTTTTTTATGTAAAATATAACATTTTGATAAATAATTGTATAATTCTAATTCAGATACTTAATATCAAAAGACGATCATTGACGTAACAACCGCTTGGTAAAAAATGCTTTATCGAAAACACCATTAACGTCCAACAACGAAAGCGATAACTGCAACAGCTTCCCCCTTGAAGGTTATGTCCAATAATATAAAAAAAATATCATAAATCATATAACAATTTTATTAATATTGTTAAAAATCGAAAGCGGTTAATGTTTTTTTCTAAAAAACACTATAATCCCACATTGTCTATATGATTCTGAACTATTTTGAAAGAGATAATATGTAATTGCGATAAGCGATATGTATCACCTACTAACAATACTTCACACTAGTTTCCTTCTAATAGGACGTTGCCGACAAGAAACTACCCCTGATTGACATAATTGCACTGCTTTTATAGTTATTTTCACCTAAATCTACCTTCTTTTACACCAGTTCGCTAACAATATAATGTATTTTTTGTATTTATCTCTATATATAATAAGACAGTAAAAATATTTTGTCTGTACATTAGTAATTTTGCCTGAAAAGAATAGAGTGACACTTAAAAAGAATAATAGAAAACAAAAATATATTTTTTTAATTTCTTGTCTCTGTCTGTCTGTCGATATGTATGGTCACATTTTTCTCTGAAAGCACTGAACCGATTTACTTAAAAATTTCACCAACAGCTTTGTTTTCTTTTCATTAACATCACATTAAATAAAACAAATAGGAAAAGTACATAAAAATATGAATATTTACAGAACGTTTAGTTTATTAAATGAATACTTTAAGAATTATTCAAAATTTTTATTCTATTTCAAAACATTCTTATTAATAAAATTAACTATAAACATAATTACGGTAATGACAGACATGGGCGTTCTTTTTATTCAATAATTATAAAAAAACTACTTACGTAATACTTCAAAGGTCCAATATACAAATAAACTAGGGGCTTCGCTTTGAGTTCGTTTCGCTGATCAACAGCAGCTCGCTTCCCCCGTTGTAATAATAAAACAAATATACTCTTTAAAATACAACTATTTTAATATTTAATTTATATTATATGAAATATATTTTATAATATTATTTTTATATTTTTATCATTTTTATAAATTCCTCATACATTTCATACTTCACACTGCTACATAAGAACTACTATAAAATATTTTAGAAAATCAACACAATTTAAACTGTATTCATAATCAAGTAGGTATGTATTTCATATACCCATGGAGTTCCGTTCCATTATTTAATACGTGATACTACGTAAACAAAATATGAACAGAAAGTTCAGATGCTTTTCCAAGAAACACTATGGATCTAAACGACATAAATGATTTATGTATGTTCTGCCATACTAAAATTTGAAAAAGCGAGTGCGTTCCAGATTTGCCTGTACGGAATAATATTGGTTTCGTAGTAGCATTTTTAAGGGATTCATATTGAGAATAGCAAGTAATATTTGACTGGATGTTTGTTTTTTTTTTATTTTTATTTTTTAGAGTTCCATACCTCAAAAAGAAAAAAAACGGAAAGACAGAAAAAACCATTTACCTCGACTTCACGTGGATGTATAAATTTGAAATGAATATCAAATATTCTTGTCCACGGTTCCTGGAGGCACAGACAAAATCAAGCTTCTAAATCAACATTTATTTCATTTCACACAAAATGAATGTCGTATACATTCATTTTGTGTGTGTTTATATTTCGGTAGGCTAAACTTAGCTTGTCAACTTCTATAAACTGTACTTCAAGTTGGCACACAGTTCCGAAATTGGTACGGAAGACTATGCGAGTGCGACTCGCATTTGACCTTTTTTATTTTTTATTAGCTTCACGCTGTATCCCGTGCATAGCAGGATACGCAGAGGAAACCTGGGAACCTAATATTAAGACACTCTGTTCTCTTTAAGACATTTCCGTTGTTCAGTTTTCACTAAATTTTGCAGACATTGCGTGTTGAGTGGCGGAACCCACCGTCGCGCTTTGTCTCCTTGTTACCAGAGTGAGAAAAACGAATATATTAAATATTTCATTTCCCGTACACAGCACACAGCCTAGCATTAACAACCGCAACCTTGTGACCGCGAGTGTTCATAAATGAAAAAACTATAATTATTTGCAATTTTCATTTTTCAGTCTTTTTTTAAAAAACGAAGAGGGGAACGTAAAACATATTTTGGCGTTCACTTTGAAAAGTCTTTCTTTCAAACAATTGACTCCGAAACAAAGTTAAGTAACTTAAGAATCTCTATATAAAGTAACTTAAGAATCTCTTTATAAATTTCAAAACCAATCTGTAGTTGACACACTGAGTATAAATTTGAAAAAACTATAATAGTAAAAATTTGAACAAGCAATATAATTTCCCACACACAGATATGGGAAGCCCACCTTAATTTTTATTTTTCTTATTTTTTGTGTGAAAATTGTAAAGCGGAACAAAGTATACTACTATCTATCTAAACGAAGTTTCAAGTGTAATCATTTCTAAATAGTTTCAAAATAAAGTGACAAAAGCGAATCTAGACATACAAACATAACGAATCTATTGAGATTCCTTCTTTATCATTTGGTTGCCGTAAAATAGTGTTCCTACTCTCTGTATCAATAATATAATCTACATTCAAGTTTTCGATAAAAAATATGTTTTAAGGAATTAATTTTAAGTAAAAGGTAAAAGTCAAAGTCACTTGTGGCGCAAGTGCACAAAAGTGTGACTGTAAATGAATAATTTAATATTTTCATATCTTCGCTCTGGTGTCAAGGCAAAGTGCAGCGTTCAGTTCCGCCACTCAATACACAATGCCTCCAGCATTGCGTGGAAAGGAAGAGCGGAATGTTTTAACACTAGGCTTCCTCTGCCTATCCTGCTACAGTGTGAAGCAGATAACATTTTTAAGTAATATTTTATTCCTACATGCTAATAGTATAAAATTGACATTGATCATCGAAATTGGACGTGAGAAGAATAAATCTCAATTCACTCGTCATATTGTATGAATATATTCAATAGGATGAGTTTATTAATGTTTTTTTTTATTAATTTTCCATTTAATAATTTACAGATAAATATCAATACCTATAACTATATATCAATAACTTCAATTCATCGATTAATGTGTCTAACCAAATACAAGAGAAACCTCCATGTTATCTCGAGATAAATGATCTTTACTGACGGACAGACGGACTAAACAGTGATCATATAAGATTAACGTTTTTACCATTTGAGACACGGAAACTTAAAAATAAAAACTTTCAGCTAAGTTCAATGCGACCCTAACGTTAAAATAGCTAACTAATACTTTAAAATAGCGATAGTAATTTGTAACATGACAAAATGTACCTGCATAGCGTCAAAGTGCCATTGTAAGCTATTTGTATGCAAACTCCGATTGTTATTAACATCAATAATATTCCTAATTTATTTGACGCATTAAACGTTATCTGCATTAAATCCATTTGACCTTTTATAGTAGCAATTTATTATTCGAAATGATATTAATAAATATTAAATAATCCTTAAATTGAAATGTCAATGACTAACTGAAATCGAATTAGCGGACAAATTGAGTCGGTAGACTGGCGCGTTGTTTCATAAAGTGGATTTTTTTATAGCTTCACACTGTATTTTACCCGAGCCAGATAGAACCTGGGAACTTACTTTTACACTCCGTTTGACATTCCGTTCCAAATAAGAAAATTTTAAAAAAATCTTTGCATTTGACGTAAAAAGTTCATAATTTTCCTCAGACAGCCAATACTATTATTAGTAAGAACACATCACAGATTAAAGACATACTTAGATCAGATTAGACAAACCAACAGAAAACCATCTGGATTTTAAATTGTTAAATAGTAAATATTAACAACAGTTTATACATGAATATTACAAACAGAAAAAGATAACTAAAACTTAAAACAAAAGAAAATTATAGCACTATATGTACTTATTAATTACAAAAGGCAATATACAAAAGGGAATAAACTTCCGGCTACTTTTTATTATTTTCGAATATAATGTCTCACGAAGATAATGTTTATTTAAAAATAACTGCATGAAATATTAAATATTTATATATAAAATACTGTCAATTCGTTTGATTGCCGCTATGGATCTCAATTTCCAATTGCTTTGTATCAGCGCGCGCTGTAAGTCAGATGTGAACACATTTTTATATGTCGCTGAGGAATGGTTTTTAGGAGAAGTAATGTTCGGTAAAAGAATGAAGTTTACATGGGGTGTATTTTTTTGTTTGTTTTGTCTAAATTCGTTGTTTTGTAAAGTTATGCTAGTAATTTCTAGCAAATCTAGAATAATTTAAAATAACATGTAGGTAGGCATATGTTTACCTTGTACATTTATTTTTAGGTTCACGCTGTATCCCGCACACATCAGGGTAGGTAGAAGGATCCTGGGAACCCAGTGTTAATACACTCCGTCCTCATTAAGACAACTTAACGTCGCGCTTTGCCTCGTTACCAAATAGAAGAAATATATTAAATATCTCATTTTATTGAGTGGGAACCTACAACATATTGTGCATTAACCTCATTATTAATATTTTTTTCAGCATTTCTAATAAATAACATAAAAAATATCTTGTCAAATCTTTACCTACTCTTAATCAATATAAACTTTTAGCCAACGAAGTGATAACTTTGAAATTTTGTCCAAAGTGAGTAAATACCACATTAAAGTAACAAATTACACAATATGTCCCGTAGAGTGCAGCCGCCCGCTTAGTTTGAGATTCATCTGACGGCTAATCTCATTGGAAAGCGTTGCGGCTCTAATCACCGCGACTACACAACGTAACTGAGTTACGCGCGAGTGAAGGGACGAAGTATATCGTCGTTGATATCACTTGCTAACTACATTATAACGGCTATTTTCTTGTGAAATTGATGGATTTTGCCAATTTTCTAAAGTTTAAGGGGTACAGTGTATGTTGAGTTTTAAATAAGTTAACAATGTATTTGGTGTATTATTAATATTATAGTTGAAATGTATCTAATAATTACTTTGATTACAGAGCTCATGGATGGGATGAGCTGAAAATTTAAGTAGAAGAGAAATTTGAATATAATCCTCTTAAAAATTATTACAAATTTTACTGATTACATAGCGGCGCTGAACCCCGTCTCCTCAGCGGGAACGGAGCGTTCAACACTAGGTTTCCAGATTTCCACTTCCTACTCTGCTAAGTGATAGCTTCACACTGTATCATATATGTATAAAAACATATATCCTTGAACAAAAATACACTATTACAAAACGTCATCTGATGACCGTCGACCGCGAATATTATCAGTTACTGCAAATATTGAAAAAGGAATTCATATTTTATACTTTTTGAATAAAACTTCAAAACTCATATGAAAACCAACTCAACAAACAAAACAACATAAAAACAAGAATACATTATACAACTAGCCTACAACTATGTTCACGCATCGCCAGCTGTTTGAGTTTTCAACGTTTTAATTAAAAACCGATC